>JACM01051569.1:0-11371 GCA_000787095.1 Periophthalmodon schlosseri | reverse complement strand
CCTCCCTCGCTCCCTCTCTCCCTCTTTCCTCCCCCTCTCTCTCACCCCTCTCCTCCCTCTCTTCCTCTCTCCTCCGTCTCT
Source organism: Periophthalmodon schlosseri (assembly GCA_000787095.1). NCBI lineage: Eukaryota > Metazoa > Chordata > Actinopteri > Gobiiformes > Gobiidae > Periophthalmodon > Periophthalmodon schlosseri. Next base: position 11,290 of record JACM01051569.1, on the reverse strand, counting down.
TCTCTTCTCCTCCCCCTCTCTCTCCCTCTCGCTCCCTCCCTCCTCCCCCTCTCTCTCACCCCTCTCCTCCCTCTCTCCCTCCCTCCTCCCCCTCTCACCCCTCTTCTCCCTCCCTTCTGTGTTTGAGAGCCTGGGAAAAGGATAGGCCATAAACAATGGGAGGCACAAACAGAGCACCTGCTTCCTGTCTGTGGGCTCATGTTAAATGTGTTTCACAGAAATAGAAGCACAGCGTTAGCTTAGCACCGCGTTAGCATACGGCAGTGACGAAAATCAACCCATAAATCCAGATCATATCACTTTAAATGAGACAGGCCTGTTTACTGAGTTTTATGGCTTATACAATGAGAACACTCAGACACATGTGACCAGGGAATGATCTTACAGGGAAGGCTCGTCAAAGGAATCGAAAATCTGATACTAATCCATACTGAAACTAGTATCGATACTAAAGTCACATTCACAAGGCAGAAGTGAACATTTCCTGAATAGCTTTAGAATGATCTTGAGCTGTATCAGAACAAATATAAACCCACATAGACAACACTATTACAGGGCCTATATAGCATGTTAAAGCTGCATTATGTAGCTTTTCTGGTGGAGGCTGTATGTTATTAAACTTGGAGAGAAGTAGGTGACGCCTCCAGGACAAATTACAGGTCAGATCTGTGGAGCGGTGATCCCACTCAGTAAGAATCTCTCCTGGTCTACCTATTCTTGATTGATTCTTGATCTATTCTTGATACTACAACTTCACAAACCTGATGCAATGTGCTGTAGTTTCATTAACGGGATGTGTGGTAATTGTCCTCTGAAGGGGGAGTGACTTAGCGTGGAGAGCAAAGGGAGGTGTGACACAGAGGGTGAAAAACGAAAGTGAAACTTAAGTTAATACCTTGTTTTTGGCGAATATAGCAGTGTCAGAATAATAAAAGGTAACATGGTGATCTAAATATGTTATGTTTTAGCAGTTAATACCACGTAGGAGTAAAATACCCCCTCTTTAAAGGTCCCATAGTACGCTGTTTTCAGATCTATGTTATAATGTTGTTTCTGCGTCAAAAACATAGTTGTGTTTTGTTTCATTCGTACATGTTTAACACACAAACCCTGCATATTTAGGCTGAGTTCTTCTCTCAAACTGAAAACACTCTGTTCCACCTTGTGATGTCATGTGGTAATGCAGGAAGTGCTCCACTGTGTTTTTAAACTCCATACGCCTTCACTAGAATGATTTAGATTTAGATTTCAGCCGTGGAATTGCCAATCTCTACTGAACAAAAGGTAAAAAGTAGCTGTTAACTTGAAAACTACCACTTCATGACATCACACGGTGGAACAGAGCATTTTGAGCTTTGGAGATGTGGACAGACTAATAATAAAGTGTTACTTCCAAACATGTGTGAATGAAACAAAACACAACTCCAGGTATGTTTTTGAGGAGGTAACAACATTCTAACATGGTTTAAAGCTCACAAGAGTCGATTTCGTGTAATATAGGTCCATTAAGTATGTTTTAGTGAAAGCTGTAGTCTGACTTGTGGAATGCACTTTAACGTCAGACCTTTTAAAGATCATAGAGGAAGGCTGCAGTTAAGTGCTTTGGACAAGCCCCATACAACACAATACAATATAATAACACTGTACTGGCTTCGCTGCGGGTCAATCAATATCCCTGAGCCACTGTAGGATCATACAAGTCGATCGAGCGCTCACACAAACCCCATTGTCGCTACCGAGATCCAATATGGCCGTCCTCCTTAACATATCACTGGCCGGAGAGTACTGGAGGTGTCAGGTGCCCAGCAGAGGTCCTGTGGCTGAAAACGCTGAATCTTTATCGATCACAGCGGTACAATGCGGTCAGAGACATTTGAGACCAGAGGACTAAAGGGAATCCCTACTCCGCCATGGGGAGTGCTAGATGTCAACATTGGTCAATTTGGCAATTAAACCTCATTACAGATGTGGCTGGGGTACGGTTTGGTCAACTTTTATTTGTACAGGAACAGCGCACTACAACACGTTAACTAAGACAAGCATGTAGTCCCTGAGGAGGTTGGTGGAAACACTCCAAATATGAACTCAATGTATGTAGATAAATTTACCAAAAATAAATGAAACGGATTTTACCTGGGGTCACATTATATATTAACAGGTTCAAAAGCAAACCCATACCTGATTTCATTATAGTAAACAGCATATTACAACCTGCTGTATCCACAAAGATACATTTAAAGGAACCGTGTAAAGGAAATTATTGTGTGAACTCACTTGGTCTTGTAACTAAAACTCATTTGGTTTGATTTGTTGTGTAAATCCTTCTGTTTCCTTTTGCTGGTTAATCTTATTAAGACGTGGCAAATGTAGGCTCCAAATGCTCCCTGTAACTACTGCTTCATTTGACTGGAGCCAAATGCTATCGGTGACGTCACACTCCCTTAGTCCACTTCTTTCTACAGTCTATGGCTACACCCCTGAATACAGATGTGATCAGACCTCTCTGCTTTGAAGTGGATCACACCCTTTATTGTTTGAACTCCACATGTCACATCCTGAAGCGAACCAGCTCCTGGATGCCACCAAGAGCTCTGGCCACACCTCATTAGGAGCTGTCACCTTCTCACTTTGAAATATTTGTCCTCTGATCATCTCGGAGTATATAAACTTGGTGTTTTGTATCATCTGGGGTGTGACTCTGGAGAGATGCTGCTGGTTCTTCTGTTGGGCCTGTTTCTTGCAAGAAATCAATTCTTTGTCTTTGCTTCTACATTCATCACTGCCTACAAAAGGAGTCTCTTTGCACAACTACCGTGTGTGATTTTGAATTCCATAAATTTTACCTGTTTGTGTTCCCAGATACGAGGTAAACATGTGCAAATATAGTGAAGCTTTTACTGGTAACAATTCTGATGTTGATTTATTCTTAATTACAAAAACATGATAGACAAGTTTTAAATTGGTGTTTTGGTTCTGAGGACAATTATCCAATCAGAAATCAGAATGAGCCCCACACGAGTCTCTCAGTTGTGTTGCCAGTTTCAGAGCTGAAATCCAGTTGTTTTAAACCTAAAATGCCTCTCTCTGATCTGAAACCTAAACCCCAGCACCTGCAGCCAAACATGACTCAGTGCTAGTGCAGCTTCTGCAGCTCAGTGAGTGAATTCTGGAGGTTCTTTCACATGAGGCCTGTCCATAAACTGAGAATGAGAAAAACTTGTATGTGTCTCTATCTGCAGGTTTAAGGCTCTGGCAACACACTTTCATTTTTTAATTTTTTTTTTACTATAAGAGCGCAGGCTGCATACAGTTCCTTTAATGCCATACTGTGGAACATTCTAGGCTATTCTAGGAGATATTCATTCATTCATCCCTTACCTAAAAGGTTTACATTATATTTTCTAGAAAGCTGCGTTTGCATCTTTAAAGGGAAACTGAAATGTTCCAGAGGAGGAGAGGGAATTCCCGTCCGGTCGGAGTGACTCAGAGCTGACTCAGGAGCAGGTGTCCACGCTCCCAGAATATCCACAATCAGCCCTGGATCCTCAGCGTGACGGAAACGTGGAGTCTGCAGAACCATACGGAGACGCAACTGTGTGTGTGGAGCTCAGAGGAGGAGGCGCGATACAGCGACAACAGGAGGCGCAGGGAGGAGGGAAGGATTAGACAGAGGAATCAGACAGGCCCGTCCTCTACGTGCCTTTGGTCATCACTGTGTTAAAAAAAAAAAAAAAAACATGCAAATTTGTCCGGGCAGCCTGTACATAACAAAAGCAGTTTTACAGGAAATGAAATACGAGGGATTTTCTTTGCTTTCTGCTTCCAATAACTGTAATCACTGCAACAAAATAAAACATTTCTGGACAAAGTTTATTTATATAGCACCTTTCACAGACAATGAAGCCACAAAGTGCTTCACAACAAGAAGTTAAAGTGGTCTCCTGGTTCGAAAATGAGTGTGAGGAACCATCTGCAGGTGCTGATCCAGAGGCCTCATAGAGCGAGAGGGAGCAGAGGGCTGGATCAGATCACTGATGTAGGAAGGAGCCTGACCATGCAAGGGTCTGAAAGTCAGCACCAAAATTTTAAATTGTATTCTGTAGGAGACCAGCAGCCAGTGAAGAGCTTTGAGAACAGGGGTAATGTGAGACCTTCTGCTGGTGCGAGTTAAGATCCTCGCTGCAGAGTTTTGGACCAGTTGCAAATGAGACGGTTCCTTTTTGTTTAGACAAGAAAACTATTACAACAGTCTAAACGTGAGGACACAATGGCATGTATTATAAGCTCCAGATCATTTTGTGATCAATTTTTTTTTATTGCACTTACAGGAGCGCACTGGTCTAGATCCAAGTCAAGTCCTTTTGGAAACAGGGAGTTGGTAGCTGTGGACCAGTTTATTCTGGGGGGTGGGGCATGTTCTGAAGGTGACAAGAAGTGCCTCTGGAAAAAAAACTGTTTCTATGATTAGTTTTATTCTGTTACCCTCAGAGCTGTGCATCGTACTAAGAATCACATGTCCTTGCGTCATTCGAGGAGGGTTTTTCCAGAAGGGAGTTCCTGTTAAGATTTTTGACCGGATAATCCACTTTTTGTATTCTGTTTGTCCCCTTGTTTCTGAAACCTGGCATCATGTCCCCAGATTTGGTCCTAAAATCACAGTCCCAGTCACTGATTCTGCAGACCCTTTGTAGGTGACCAAACAGTATATCGTCTTTAAGCCACTTGGGAGCAGCTTTTGCCATGTACAATAGTATTTCTGTGGGTAACCTTTCTAAAAATAGTAGTTTGTGAATTGCTCATATTGTGTTTATATATAGCTGTATGTAGAGAATTTACAAATTGGTGAAATTCCTTTACTATTTGGTGGGGGGCGGTGTATGGTCAGAGGCTGAATTAGACTCGTGGAACCTATTTTATTTTACAGTGTTAAAGATAAGAAAGACAAGAATAGCATCTTTCTATATGCTGCCAAATGATTCTAGTGAAGTTGTATCAAGTTTAAAAACTCAGTGGAGCACTTCCTGTATTACCACATGACATCACAAGGTGGAACGGAGCTTTTTCCGTTTGGGAGAAGAACTCAGCCTAAATATGCAGGGTTGTGTGTTTAAGGAGAAGAACTCAGCCTAAATATGCAGGGATTGTGTGTTAAAAGTGACTGAAACACAACTCCAGGTCTGTTTGTGATGAGGAAACAACATTATAACATAGATCAGAAAATAGCGTAATATGGGCCCTTTAAAAGATATTTTTGAAAGTAAATCCATAACTTCTACCCTCAACCGGGCCCTAACCTTAATCAGTACCCTACAACCCAACAAACCTAGAGCTGACCCCATTTTGAGAAGGCTAACAACAACAACACATCTGACTGATTAGCTCTGTTAAACTGTTGTTGTCAGTGATGTTTGTTATTGATGACATCAAAATTCAGACTTTCCGAGAACCCTGACATCTTATCTCAGAAACCCAAATTCCCGAGGAGCACATGAACGCAGCAAATCTAGCAGTGATGATGAAAGCCAGATAGACGCGTGTAGCACTCTGATAATGTGCATAACTCAATTCAGTCTCTAATGGCTTTCACTGAAAGCGATAGGGAAACGTTTGGCTTCGGCCCAAACCCACAATGCTGCACTTTGATTGGTCCAGCCTCGGTCCCATTTGTTTGTTCTGGAGATCAGCAGATATGGGATTTTTCCAGTCCATGCCGATAGCAATTTATCAGCCAGCCAAACAATACATCAGTTGTCCTGGAATTGTTGTAAATTGCACAACTCATACATTTGAACAATGCCGTAAGGTTAAACATGCTCCCTAAATGGTATTTATAGTTTCCTATTTAGAACTCCATCTTCAGACCTGAATCAGAACAAGGAAAACAATAGTACTAGCCAGTATGCTAATAGTGTGAGAGCTCTCATTAGGGGTCTCAATGATTATGCAAAACATGATTCCGGCAGAGTTCACACTTAGCGGCCTAGCTAAGTGTGAATTGTGTATTGAACTACACTAACAAACAGGAACTGTAAACAAATAGATGTGTTAGTTTCAGTGTTGTTAGCTCCCCTCTTCAGACAGATATAAGGCAGTGTCCACCAGTAATATGACCAGCGGCGAAACGTCTTCACTCTAAAACTTTTGTCCAGTTGACGGATTTGAATTTTTCTTTTGCTATTTTTCAGTGTACGTGTTTGGATTGAATAAACACAAGACAGAACTTTATGCCAAACTGTGGAAAATTCCAAGCAATAACATCTCCATGGAGACGAGACTTTTAGTTCAGTACTTGTTGTCTGTCCATTTAAAAAAACATATTTCCGAGTAATTATGAGTTCTGATTTTTCTCGCCGCTCGTTGCTCTTGTGGTCGATCTGTTCTGGGAGACGTCTCCTCTCTGCTCCCGCTGAGCTTCTCCGTGGAGCTCATCGATTTTTGATCTGAGCCTGGTTTTTCTGTGCAGTCCTTTTGTTTAATTCATGACTTCACTCCTGTGCGCTGATGCTAACGCTAATGCTATGCTAATGCTATTCTCACGGTCAGTGTTCTCCTCTTGCCTGATTGGTAATGGCCTGAGGTGTGGGAGAGCTCTGCGTCTCATTTACGCTTATGTGAAGATGCCCTGATTGTCAGCTCTGGTTTGCAAAAAATATCGAGAAATTGAAACTTAGGCTATTTACATAAAAATAAACTTGTATTCCGAATATTAAGGGCCTGTTGCTGATTTGTATGTCTTTTTAGCTCAGGAAAACGTAAATACAGCTATTTGTGAAAAAAATACTGAATGATATTGTCCATTTAGTGTTAAGTATTTTTGTGAGACGAGAACCTTAAGGAAGCAACTGTCAGAAACTGAAAATGGAATCCAAGCAGAGACGTCGACAGATAAGAACCATGTGGATACAACCACTAGTGACAATGCTAGATAGTTCTGAAATGTAACCGGTAAAGTGTCTAGAAAGTCGATCCCCAACCCGAAGTTCAGAGATTCGATTCCCACTCAGAAGTTCTGTTGTTGTGTCCTTCAGCAAGACACTTCATCTTTCCTGCCTAGAATGAAAGTGTTTCAGGTGTGTGTGTGAGTGATGGTGTTGGTCAGAGGGGCCGATTGGCAGCCTCACTCCTGTCAGTTTGTCCCAGGGCAGCTGTGGCTACAAGTAAATAAATATTACGTTTATTTAAAAAGAATGTATAATATTGGGAATTTAAATTGATTATGGGATATAGGATTTTTTAAAAATCCAGGTCAGTTAATCTATATCTAAGCTTGTCAATACCACTCCTCAAGATCAATATTCTAACTTAAAGCCATTTTAAGCCTTGTAAATATTCCTCCTTTTTGCATTACGCTTTGCCTTTACATTTCCTCGATTGGTAGCGTCTCGTTGTCGGGGGAGATGGAGATTCGCGCTGGACGTATATCCGGACGTAGCTGTGAAGCCGTGGTGTTGAAAGCGTTTTGAGTGACGGCGGGTTTGTGTTTTAGCTCGGCGCTTCTCGTGAGAGCTGGTGTAAATGACCAGAGCTGTATCTCCTGTGCGCCCGGGGGAAATCAGACCTTCACACCAGCGCTCCGAGTGTCCCACAGGGGGCAGGAGAGAGGCAGACCGCGAATGCACTGTAGGAGCAGATGAGGTGGGTTTATTTATGTATGAGGAAAAGGCAGAGCAGTGGTAGACGAGGTGTGGGATGTGAGCAGTTTGTTAAAACACTGTGTGAATGGCTTGGTTTCAGATGACGTCACAAGCTCCTATCGCCTTTAATGTGTTAAAGTCAGATCTGTATTTTTGAAGCGGAACTAAATACTAAAGCAACTTTCTTTTGCTACTAAACTGTATATGGCATTTTAATAGCACTGTCTACTGTTCATTTTTGGAAATATAACACTTTTCACAGCTGCTAAGTATAGATGGTGACGTCACATCGCAAAGCATTATGGGATATTCCCTTAGATAAACAAACGCTAAAGCAAAGCTGGTATGTCCTTCTCCGTCAAAACAACCTTCTCACTTCCATTCTGTAACATTAGCTTGTTTTTCAGACAGTATTTCCGGTTTTACAGTGTTTAAATGTAGAGTGTGTGGCAATATTTTTGTCTAAGGTTGTGAAGTGGTTTGTTTTAATGCAAACTAGGCAAATTTGCAGTTTTGTTTTCAAACTGTCAAAAACTCTATGGTAGTGTGTGCTGCCTCCAGTGGCCAATGCAATTTCAAGTACTATGGTGCCGGCTTGACTCAATGGAGATTCAGTTCAAGTTTATTTCTATAGCACATTTAAAACTACTTCAGCTGACCAAAGTGCTTCGCATTAAAGTCAACAAAAAACACAAATATACAATAACACGATCTACTTCAGCTGACCAAAGTGCTTCGCATTAAAGTCAACAAAAAACACAAATATACAGATAACACGATACATAGGAAAAGAATAATAAAACACATAGATATCCTGTCTAGCTAGTATTAAATGCCAGGGAGAAGAGCTGGGTTTTCAGTCTAGTCTTAAACTGCATTAAAGACTGAGAGGATCTGACAGGCAGAGGGCGCTGTTCCATAGTCTGGGCCTTCACTCTGTCACCTCTGGTCTTGAGCCTGGCTTTGGACACAGCAGCAGGAGCTGGTCAGGTGACCTCAGGGCTCTGGGTGGAGTCTAGGGCTGCAGTAACTCCCTCAAATAAAGAGGAACCATAGAGTGCAGACAGAGGACCCGTCGAGTGCAGAGATGGATACGTTTAATGTTGCATTGGGAAACATTTCAGGCTAAACCATACAAGCTTAATTGAGACCAGCATGTGGCAGACTCTCCATCAGAAAAGTTACATACTGCACCTTTAAGTATACAGGGTTTAATTACTAGGGGCATATGTGTACATACATGGGAGCTTATACTTTATAATAGTTTCTCAAGGGACATTTTTCAGTCGGTGCTGGTCCAATAAATATCAAACACTCTGAAAACACAGCACCAATCATCCCAAAGAAGCTATGAATGTTCTCCTGGGGGGATAAAATAGAAGTTTAAACATTTACAAGCTCATGATAGTCAACACAGCAGAATATGGCCCTTTTTAGCTGTGTGTGTGTGTGTGTGACTGTGTCTATCAGTGAAGCACAAAATGTTTGGACCCACTGCTCCTCCACAGATGTAAAAACAGCTTCAAATAGCCCAGTTTATTTCTTGTGTAACATAGTTTTACTCCACACACACACGTCAGGCGTATACAGATCCGGCGGGACCGAGCTCGCTGCCCCTCTAATGGAGCCCTGTAAGTGTGCTGACTCACGTTCCCTTGGAGATCCTTCAAAATGGCTCTGCCTGATCTGCGTCGTGTGGGCACTGTACACTCCAGTGGAAATGTCAGGACAGTAAAACACTTGGCTCCGAATATGTCTTTGAGAACAGGACAGGAAGTACCGTTATGGTCAAACAGGAAGTTACCTCATCCATCTGTGGTGTTTAAGGGAGGAAGAGTACACAAAGGCTGGATTGACTAGCAATGTATTTTAAAGATGCTGGGAAAATATTGGGAACAGGGGAGGCCTTTAACAATTTTCCAATGTTCTTGAGCAAAATTTGTCCCAGTACAGATATATTATATAAGCAGCTCTTGAGGTCAAAATAAGTCCGCACGTACTGGACCTTTTAATATGGTTCTTTGTATTTGAACAGTCCTTTAATGTCGTTGGGATATAGGGCTAAAACAAGTTAACTGATTCATCAAATAGTTCAGGGTGGGACAAGACCAGTGGTGGAATGTAACAAAGTAAAAGTAGTAAAGTACTGTACTTAAGTAAACATGTTATCTGTACTTTATTTTAGTACATTTTAAAGTGGATACTTTTTATTTTTACTTCAATACATTTGACAGCAGGTGTCTGTACTTTCTGCTCCACTACATTTTTGAACAGGACTGAAAAGTAAAGGTGTTTTTTATTATTGTTTGAGATCTGCTGAAAAGGCTGAGGGTTTATTTTTAACATTTGTAGCTTGAGCAAATAAAAATATACAAATAAAAACAACTAGAAAAAAAGATGTTTCTGTTGAACAAAATTTAGCACAAATCTCTTATCAAAATCACAGCATTTGAAGCTTTGTAAAACTTCAAAATCTGCCTGGAAGACTTTTACTTTTTACTCTTAAAGTTCATTTTTAAAAGGGTACATTAATACTTTTACTTAAGTAGATTTATTAATGTGATAACTTTTACTCGAGTATTTTTTTGCTCCGGTATCTGTACTTTTACTCAAGTAACAAAATTGAGTACTTCTTCCACCACTGGACAAGACACATTTCCATAAGACGAGACATGAGACTGGCTCCACAAGATCGAGACAAGACAATTTATAATAAATAAATTGTGAGATTCAGTTCATAATTTTGGTTTCGCAATATTTAATTTAATACAAAGGCAGTAGATCTACCACAATAATGACTATATCGACTTACTGTTCAACACATGACAGATGGTACCATTATTTTTGGGGGTCAGTATTTATCGTGGGACTTTTTCTTTGTTGGACACTTTTTTCTTTGTTGGACATTTTTGGCTATTTTTCTGTATTATGATGAACTTCTATGACTCATTATAGACATAAACCAACTACTTAAGTGTTGCATTCTATTATTTATTTATTACAGCTCATATTTTTAACAAATTTGTACATCTAGAATACCTTTTGGGGGATATTTCTGCTTTATGTTTTGGAAATGATCTAATGCCGTGGTGTTAAAAGCAGGAAGAGGAAGAGGGGCAGAGGTCTGAAAGGTAAACAGGTGATGCTGTTCCTTTGAGACTTGTGTTTTTTTCTCTGTGTCAAACTGCACCTGTGGCATCTGTGCTCATATGTATCAACAGGCTCTTCAAATCAAATTGTACAGAATTTGTCCCCGAGGGGCAGTTAAAAGGCTCGCAGTGGACATTCACTCACACTGAAACACACACAGACGTAAATACAATCAAATAAAAAGGTGGAATTAATAGCTGCATAATAAGGACTAGGGGGCACACTACTAGGCCCTATAGTAACTACACTGTTTAAAAAAAAAACAAAACTGAAAAACACAACACCTGCTATAAATTTGAGACCTACTTTTGGGTTGGTGGGTGACCATCTCTACGTTTAGTCCTGGTTTAGTCCTGGTTTGGTCTTGGTTTACTCCTGGTTCAGTCCTGGTTCAGTCCTGGTTCAGTCCTGGTTCAGTCCTGGTTCAGTCCTGGTTCAGTCCTAATTCAGTCCTGCTCAGTCCTGGTTCAGACCTTGTATGGACCTGGTTCAGTCCTGGTTCAGAC
>KN468798.1:61059-92526 GCA_000787095.1 Periophthalmodon schlosseri | reverse complement strand
CTCTCTCTCTCTCTCTCTATCTCCCCCTCTCTTTCTCTCAGAACACAATTATAAAGCAATAAGTGTATCCTGTGGCAGCATTGTTTACTCATTATCACTAATTAGCCGTTGAATGCTTACAGTGTTCAGTAGCGGCATATACAGTTCACTTGAGTACATCTTACAAACGTAGTTGCCATGTAAGCAAGCATTAACATATGTATTTTGGGCTAATTTGGAAAAATGAAATTCAGCATTACCAAGCAGTTTTCCCATTGGTACCTCTTCTGTGTTATTTAATCGTAACTTAAAGTGATATGTAATTGTGAGTATTGTAATGTATTTTTTCCATATGATTATTAGTAAGGCCAACAGCAGCTCCGTTGGTAGAAGTAGAGTGCTTGTCCTCCGATCCAAAGGTTGGCGGTTCGAATCCCGCTCCCACAGATGAATACTGTCATTGTGTCCTTGGGCAAGACACTTAACCCACCTGGCCCCAGTGTCTGCGTACACTGATGTATGAATGTGTGTGTGAATGGGGGAGTGGTTCCTTGATGTAAAGTGCTTTGAGTGCATAGAAATGTGACAGTTTACAATTTAATTACGGAACAGTATCACAGTGGTAGTAGTAAAAGTATATCCATTTTAGTAGTGTGGTAGCAGTAGTGTAGTAGCTGTAGTAGTAGTAGGAATTGTATAGTAGCAGCAGTATAAATAAGTATGCCATCTTTCTTTTGGACTAACAATAGGAGAAGTATAACAGCAGTTGAAACATTATTGTAGTATTATTATAGGGCAGTTGTAGTACTAACTTCAGCAGTTGCAGTAGTAGTATTAGTAGCAGTAGCAGTCCTATGAGTACTATGTACAGGGGAGTTGACAGAGGGGGAACAAAGGGGTCTGTTGTCCCGGGCCCCAGAGTCTTAGGGGCCCAGTATTCCACCCTATTCCTATTAATTTATATTAGAGGGGGGCCCAAGTGAGGCTTTTTGCCGTGGCCCCCAAATTTCTGTCAATGGGCCTGACTGTGTATAATACACATTTTAATAATTCCTTTTTCTTCACATCTATACATTATTATATGGGCAAGAACAATATACATAATTTGTTTGTACTACATCTGTGTTTACAGAGGCCATATTGAGCATTGAATTACTTATTATAACTCTTTCTCCAGCTTCACTCACACTTGCACTTAAAGGAACCCTCTCCCGTCTCCTGTTCCTTGATTGCAGTGGCTGGCACACGACTGCCTGTAGGGCCTCCCCTCTGTTCCACAAGTGGCTGATATGAAGGGACCAGGACTCGTGCTTGAAGGCTGTTTTTTTCACCCTTTCATATGATTTCTAATTTCTTTTCATCTCCTTGGGTCATAAAGGCTCCATCCAACCTTTACGATTATCACCTCCAAGCTACAGAACTCAGGGAGGACAATACAAGCAACATTCTGAATAATTCCTTCATTTGACGCTTTGAGAATTGACTATTTTGGCCCCTGAGAGATCAAGTTTGGAAGATTGGAAAATCGAAACACAGTCCAGCCATCTCGGAAATTCTATATAGGCATTTACTCAAATACTAATATCTGTGATTACTGCTGCTGCTACTACTACTATCTGTTACCTTCTACTATCACCACTATTTCTACTACTATCTACTACTACTATCATTACTACAACCTACTACTACTACTACTACTCCTTATTACTACAACTACCAACTACTACCTTTACTACTACTACTACTAGTATCTTCAACCATATACTATTATTATTACACCCTTCTACAACCATTACAACCACCTACTACTAACAGCTACTACAACTACGGCTACTACGACGATTACTACTGCTACTACTACTACAATTAATTGCTCTGAATCTGAAAATACTACAGTTACATGCACACCAAAATCTGATTATCATCTGATTATTCTGGAAGTTTACTTAAAAAAGACCTGTGCTTGCGTCTGCTATATAGTGATAATCTATGACACAGTGGATCATTATATTATAATTTGGACATTTTAAATCGCAATATTGATCTACAATGAATTAATAAAAGAAGCAAGTCTGTTGACTTCTGCGTTAGAAAACTGCAGTGCCCAATGGGAGCTGACGTTGCTGTAAACATCATGACAACAAAGAGTCCGTACCCCCGATGGACAGCTGCAGAACATGCTAGGAAGCAGCAGATATTTTTGTTTCATTTGTACCAAAATGACTACGCGACGCTGCCAAATCCTACGTGTTTCACTGAATAAGAAAATAAAATTGGAGAACAAAGTAAGTACAAACCAAGTACGGCGAAAACGGGAGTTGATCAGCTAAATGGCGTCTTGAAAATAAGCGATTAAAGATTGCTCATACATGCACGAATCACTCCAAATACAACTTCGGGAGAGTAAATGGTGAAGGGAAACAACAATAACATGGTTAAAAGCTCTGAAAAGTTGATTTTGCATAATAGGTCTGCTTTAAGTGACACAAGGGACCATGAGCAGAAAACCTTGAGTGTGCACGTTACCACAGCCTGTGTTCATCCAAAACCAACCACCATTTCCAAACACCAATCATGTATTTGACTCATTTTTGACCCAGGGACTAAATTAGCACACGTTCAAACAATCGGGGAAGTGGCGAGAACAGAGCGGCGGCCCGTAGCTTCTGTTTTAGTGAAAAGGAGAGACAGCTGGGACAGGACGTGAACATCTGGCCATGCGATCCTCTCTTGTCACGCCTGAGAAATCCCTTTTTAAAACTGGCCCACACCGAATCCTGACAAGGCTGATGAAGTTCTCCTCAGCTGCTCTCATCACACTGTCATTCAACAATTCACACCTCAACTTGAAATGAAAAACAACAAAAAAAAATGAAAGAATGAAAGGAAAAACTGCAGTGTCGCCTTCTATCTTTGATTCGGAGGCAATCTGGCAGTGGGAGCGACTTGGGTAAACTTCGTGAGACTTGTGCAGGCAGTGAGAGCCCGAGCCATCTGTAGCCTTTGCCGACAGTTCTTTAGTCTTTGTTGGAGGAGGAAAAAGGCGGGTTTATATCAGCTCAGATGGTGCAAAATTTATAGAATTCTTGACATTCAGTGATATAAATAGTACTCCAAATATGTCTGGAAGTAAAGGTGGAAGGTAGAGGTACACATATGGTTGCCTGGGATACAGAATACGCACTTCTTCAATACTTCAATACTTCAATACGTCACCGGTGAATCTCGTCGTTTTCAAATGGCCGTGATTGACAGGTGGATTAGCCAATCTGTCTGTATTGGAAAAAATAAAGGAAAATCACTTGGCAGAATCAATTGGCAAATCATAGGTGACTAGTGAGGTCCTTTCTTTCACAAAAAATTAATCTCATTGGACAATCACGTTTGACCGGGCTTGAGACGCAACGGAGGATGTGGGGACCAGACTGATATCAATCTGTATAAAAAAATACAGAGAGATATTCTGGATTTGCAAGGCAACAGATATAGGTGTTTTAATTGGATAAAATACATTGTACAACTGCTACTGCTTGCTATGGCTACTACTGCGATTATAACAACTTGCAGTAGCTCAGTTAGTAAAGCGTTTGTCCACTGATCCGAAGGTTGGAGGGTCAAATCCCACTCTCAACATAAACATCACTGGTAGAGCAGTCAGATCCACTGTGCGATTTCAGCTCCCACAAATGAATACTGCTGTTGTGTCCTTGGGGCAAGACACTTAACCCTGTCTGCGTACAGTGGTGTATGAATGGGCGTGTCAACAGGTGAGAGGTTCCTTGTTGTAATATATAAAAATGACCATTTGCCATTAATTTGAAGTACCTCATACTTAGTAATCATACTCGCCATCTAGAATGTGCATGTACTTGTGCAGAAGCGTCTCATTGCTGTCTGTCACTTCCAACATGTCAGCACCGTTCCCTCTCTCCCCCTCCGCTCCTCGCTTTCACACCTCTCTCTATATCAAGGCCCTCTTAGCCGCTAGCTGGAGCGTAGCCGTCCCTAGCCATTTCGTGCCATTATATGCCTCTGTACAGAAACAGCTGCTCCTATTCCACGCTGGTGAGTAGGTTAAATGGTGACATGAGGAACCAGGCCCATTTTTTGCCACGCTCCAAATTGACCGACAACACACTGTGGTCCCTCCCGGCTGCGTTCCACATCCGATCCTTTTGATTTTCAATTAGCAGTCTTGTAGTCGAGCGAACTTTCTCTCTACGCTGCAAGTGAATTTGGGTTTGAAAAAAAAGTGATTCAAAAATGTGCCCAGTCTGCATAAGTAATTCATCAATGCATACAGAGCGGAGGAAGTACCAGAGGGGGAGTTTGCTGATATCTAAGTCAACTATTTGGGTTAACTGTCCTGGGTGTATTCCGCCTAAGGCTCATAGTTGCTGGAATAGGGTCCTGACTTCATTTGGAATTCTGTTATAAAAGTAAATCTTAAGTTTGCGCAGTCAGCCTGTAAAAGTGCAGAGAATCAAGAGACAGCACAAGATTTGGGAAGCTAATTGAAATATATGTCAACCAAATTTAGGTTAAAGGGCCCATATTTTCGGATAATGTTGTTTCGTCATCAAAAATATACCTGGAGTTGTCTTTTGTTTCATTCACACATGTTTAACACACAAACCTGCATATTTAGGCTGAGTTCTTCTCTCTAACAGAAAACACTCTGTTCCACCTTGTGATGTCATGTGGTAATACAGGAAGTGCTCCACGTGTTTTTAACACCTTGTGATGTCATGTGGTAATACAGGAAGTGCTCCACTGTGTTTTTAAACTCCATGCGCCTTCACTAGAATCATTTGGATGATTTCAGGTAGCTGTTAACTTGAAAACTACCGCTTCATGACAACTCAAGGTGGAACAGAGCATTTTGAGATTTGGAGATGTAAACAGACTAATAATTCAGGGTTACTCAGACATGTGTGAATGAAACAGAACACAACTCCAGGTATGTTTTTGATGAGGTTACAACAGTATAACATGACTTAAAGATCACAAGAGTCAGTTTTGCATAATGCAGGTTTTCAAATGGTATAAAAGTAATTGGCATGGAGGGACTATGTCTCTTGGCTGGCCTGGGAACGCCTTGGGGTCCCTCTGGAGGAGCTGGAAGAAGTGTCTGGGGTGAGGGAAGTTTGGGAGTCCCTGCTTAGACTGCTGCCCCCGCGACCCAGCCCTGGAAAAGCGGAAGAAAATGGATGGATGGTGTAATAAAACAAATTGAGAAAATTGTGACTTAAGTGCTTTAAGTTTAGTATGCTTTTTTAGTGTTAGTTTACATAGACTGAAATGAGAGGTACTTAAAGATGTGCTATGTAACTTTTCTGGTGGGGGGTGGGTACACCACCAGCTTGTCTCCATGGAGATGTGATTCCTTTGCCTGGAATGTTGTCACTGTGCACTGTTAAACCTATTTATTTTCTATGGAGACAAGAAGGTGGCATCACAAGGCCAAGTTACGGGTCAAGTCTGTGGAGAGGTGAGATATACTATAGTTTAATCTCACTTTCCAGATAAAGCAATAACATCTCTATGGAGACAAGCAAGTGGTGGGCTTCTCACCAGAAATGTTACGTAGTGCATCATTAACATTTTATACTGTTCTTTTTTTTGTTTTGTTTTTTAAATAAAGATTCTTGTAAAATGCTGCATTTGATAATACGATTTGATTTCACTTTAGGACTTTTCAGTAGTCTATTTGTACAACTGGTTTTCTTATTTAGTTCTGTCATGCAAAAACAAGTCATATTACGATTCCAGTGACCAGAGCAGTTGCCATTTTGCCTCAGTCCATTTTAAATGAGCTTGAGCCTGAAGGACGGACACATTTCCAGTACAGAATTTTAAATGCGATGAGCCTTGAGACTCTGGTATCACAAGAATTCCATGCATCCACTGATAATGTGAGACAGTCTTTCTAAGAAAATATGTTTTATATGTAGCCTTGGCACTGCATGATACAAATGAAATAACACATTTTAGTTGGACTGATGATTGAGTGTATTCTCATCTGAGGCCACTTTAGTTCTGGTGTAGACTTGGTTTGGTTCTGTTCTAGTCCTGGTTTAGTCCTGGCCTTAGATCTGGGTTCAGTCCCTGCTTAATCCCAATTTATGATACATGTGGACAAGTGTAATAAACCAATAGACTGTATAAAGACGTGGACTAAGGGAGTGTGACGTTACCCACAGCGTTCGGCTCCAGTCAATGAAGCTCATCGAGGCTAACAGTTATAGGGGCAAATGTAGAGCCGAGTTCTATATTTGGAATTCCAACGCCAAATATCATAGCAACCAAAGAGCCAATCTGGATTGAGGCTGTTGAAGGTAACGCCTCTTCCCGTCCACACTGTTGGTTTAGCAGGGGGCAGGCGCCTAGCAATCCTATCAATCACACGTGTTGCTAATGTTCATATTAATGTTCATATCTTGATTTACGGACAAAATAGCCAAATAAAAACCCCAGGATCATGTAGAGCGAGTTAATACGAACATTTTAAGACCAAAATGACGAGTCTGACAGCAGATGTTACGGAGAGGGGCGACAGTTTTTCAATTGAAAGTGAATTGGAGCGCAGCGGCTAGCAGGTTAGCTATGTCTATTTATATATACAGTCTATGTAATAAACACATTTTTTATAGTATTACTTTTTTATATATGACATCAAAATATATGTCTATTACAATGAATTTCCTTGTCAACTTGTCAAGTCCAAAACAGTGACGCGTTTTCAGACCAAACAGGTTGATGATTCCTAAAAATGCAGCGTTGTCAGTAGCAGAAATGTGGTGACTGTGATGTGATGAATAAGAGGAGTCAAGAGCGTTTGTGTCACAGAGAGTGTCCCTGGGGAAAGCTGATGTCCTTGTCCCAAAAGCTGCCGCCGTCTCAGAGGAGCAAACACAGCTAGCCAAATACCCTCCAAGGACAAGGCACTGTCTCTTTAAGTTTAATCTAAGTTTCCTGGACAAGGTTAAAATAGCACATTTGCTTCTGCTGGTTCCTATTAGCATCTTTTGTGGTGAAAGGACAGCTCTAAAAATGTGTTGGGAGAACCTTTTTTGTGTGAGAATTGTATGGCGCTTTTATATGTTTTTACAGTAAAAGGTGGACACATTTTTCAGTCTGGACAAACTTTTGGCCGCAACTGATGATTTAGTGCATTCACATTTGAGGGCACTTTAGTCCTGATGTAGACTTAGTTTGGTTCTGGTCTAGTCCTGGTTTAGTGTTGGCCTTGGTCCTAGTTTAGATCTGGGTTCAGTCCCTGCTTAGTCCCAATTTGTGGTACATGTGTTCCAGCTAAATGAAGCTCATCGAGGCTGGCGGTTATAGGGGCAAATTTGAAGCAGAGTTTTTGGAATTCCGACGCGAGTATCATAGCAACCAAAGACCCAATCCAGAGCAAGGATGTTGACAGTAAAGCCCCTTCCTGCCCACATCGCTGCAGTAAAAGGTGGTCACATTTTTCAAATCTTGATTGCAAGTTTGATTTATAACATCTGCATTTTGTGTCACTTTTGTTGTTCCTCTGAAACGTTTTTTTAATTTTTATTTTTTTTAAATGTAAACTATTCTATTTCAAATATCAAAATTAAAGTCCAGACTAACTTTTCCATGTTGGTTCACTACCTGCTTGACTACACTGAGATGTTTTTTTCTCTTTGCCTTGACTATTCCATTAAGCCTTTCTATCTCCATGGAGACAAGCAAGTGATGCCGGCTGGCCAAGTTACAGGTCAGAACTGTGGAGAGGAGACACACTCACACTAGGAATGCATGTTTTTCCAGGTATTTTGAGAAAAGAAATAGATAAGTTATACTCCACCAGAAAAAGTTCCATAACACAGCTTTGTATTTGTTGCTTGACAGAATTTTATGGACGCCTTTTAGCCAGCAAAAAGTTTCTCTTTTTTCACTCTGGTTTGAGATGGTCCAATGTTTGCCTCCACGTCTCACAAACGCTTTAGTAATTTCCCCCAGTGCTGACCACTCCAAACATCCCTAAATCCCTCTTGTCAATAAGGAAAAGACAACACAAGAAAAGAGTCCTCCGTTTTAGCTCTTGTCAAAAGTTTTCATATTGTTGTGGCTTCTCCATAGCATAACTAAGACCCTGAAAGGAGCTTATCTGCTTAAACCAGGAGGGCGAGAGAGGGTGAAAAGTCTCTTCTCCTCCATCTTTTTGCTGCTTCAGAGAATGGGTTTATTGAAGTCACCAGGGCTTTGCTTGTTCCCACTAGAATTGCTCCAGACCATCCTCGCCAGTCTAATCCACTTAGGCCCACGCTGCCTCTACCAGTTTTGATTGGCCAACCTTCCAAATTTGCACCGCAGGAGTGTGAAGAAATCAATAGTCCTCACTGCACTGCAAAAAAGATGCTATTAAATAGACCAAGTGTGATTAGATGGGGAGAAATGCAGGTAGTTTGAGCAGGCAACCTTTAGCGTGGGTTACTAGTGTTCAGGGCAAGGCTTTCAGTTTGCCATTTCATTTGTTGCAGCTTCCTGTTTTAAGGATGACATTTTGAGGACTTTTTAAAACCCATGGATTTTAAAAGGACAGTTACTAAGGTTAAGGTATACTTTACTGTCCCTGCATCAACATTTGACCCATCCTTTAATGCTGCTGGGGCAACCTATCAGAAGCATTGGGTTGATCGCAGGGCAGACCAGAATTTGAGCAAGGTTGGGGCTACATAGCTAGAGTGTTAGCTAGAACATGCACAAACTAGCAAATGTCTTCCAAAAGCTCAGTAGTTTTTAAAAATTAACATAATCCGGCATCCAAGTTTTAGTAATGCACAAGTAGAAAAGAGGGTTTCAAGCTAAGAAAGGCATCTTATTTAGACTGGGACTGACCCTGCATTATTAGTCTGTCTACATCTCCAAAGCTCAGAATGCTCTGTTCCACCTTGTGAAGTCATGAAGCAGTACTTTTCAAGTTAACAGCTACCTTATACCTTTAGTTCAGTAGAGATTGACAATTCCAGGGTGAAATTATCTACCTTTAGTTCAGTAGAGATTGACAATTCCAGGGGTGAAATTATCCAAATGATTGTAGTGAAGGTGTATGGAGCTGAAAACACAGTGTAGCACTTCTCGTATTACCAGATGACATCATAAGGTGGGACAGATTGTTTTCTGTTTGAGAGAAGATCTCAGCCTAAATATGCAGGGTTTGTGTTGATGAAATAAAACAGAACTCTAGGTATGCTTTTGATGAGGAAACAACATTATAACATAGATTGCAGAATTTCGTAATACAAGCCCTTTAATAAAACCGAGTCTACATCGGGACTACATTTGAACCAAATCAATTCAAGCGTGACTGCAGCCTTAAACCCATTTGCCAATTCATATGCCTGTCACACACTGTAAAATGATTCTATGACTATATTCCTATCTGCTGGCTTCATAAACTCTTGTAGCACCAGCCAAGCCGATGCTAATGTCACCGAAACCCTAGGTGTTTTGGAATGCCTCTTGAAGTCTGACATCAGTCCCCTCCCCTTCTCCCTTGGGTCCAATTTTCCTGCCGCGATTCTTCAAGGTGCTCTCAGCTGAGATCTCTGTTTAGTGACAACAGTGGCAGGGAGTGGGGGGGCACACAGAAATGGTAATGAGGGTCCCAGAGATTGAACCGCACCATCTCACTGTACCATCCCACCCCTCTCTCTCTGTCTCTACTCTGAAAAAACATTTGTCCACACGCTCAAAGCAGATACAGTAACATTCGCTCAACCCCTTCTGGATGTCCCCCTTTTGGACTTTGGTGCAGAAGAAAATGTAAATGAATTCAGAGGACAGACATCAATGGTGATAAATCATATTACTGAAAGCATAGAGCTCAGAAAGTGCGCTGTAAGCAACGGGAGTCATGATCCGACTGGTTCTTTTGCTCAATGTGGTCTTTTTGTCAGTCTGCAGCATTCACTTGTTTTATTGTGTATTTACAAGAAAGCAAAACTGGGGTTTAGAGGTACACCGCCGATGAGGGACCAATTTCAACCTAAAAAATGTGCTGTAATGGAAACCAAGTAAATATTTCTTCTGTTGCTAGGGAAGTTGTGAAACGGCTAGTAGCAAGTTTGTGGTATGAGCTATTGAAAAGACGTGACTTAATGTTGTGTGCTGGCCTGATTTTGAAATGCTAATCTAGTGGTTGCTAAGCTCTGGCACTGATACTACTGCGGTGATATTAAATAGGGGGTATTATGCAAAATCGACTTTTTGGGGCTTTCTATCACATTATAATGTTGTTCCCTCATCAAAAACGTGCCTGAAGTGGTTTTATGTCATCCATGCATGCTTCAGTAATTTTTCGATTTCTCCCGGGCCCTATTTGAACCCTCCTTACGGTTAGCTGTATGATCCTATCCAAACCTCAGCCCACATGTCATGGTCCCGCACAGGAAAACAGAAAAGCAATACACTGCAACTTCACAAACCTGATTCATTAGCAAAATACACACTGATTATAATGTAATAGCGCTCTGAAGGGGGAGTGACTTAGCAGGGGGAGCAAAGGGAGGGGGTTCAGAGTGTCAGACGCGAAACTGAAACTTATCAAACATGTTAATGCGTTGTTTTTGGCGAATATAGCATTTTCAATAAAAGTTATCATTGTGATCTTAATATGTTAGCAGTTAATACTCCATAGAAGTGTAATACCGCCCCTTTAAGAGACTTTTGCTGTTTCTTAAAAGTTTAAATTATATAACAGGTAATATGTTAGCAGGAGTATAAGTCACACCGGACTATAAGTTGCACCAGCCAAAAAATGCATAATAATGAAGAAAAAAACATATATTTCACATATAAATCGCATCTGTCGCACCCCTGGCCAAACTATGAAAAAAAGTG
Organism: Periophthalmodon schlosseri; assembly: GCA_000787095.1. Classification (NCBI taxonomy): domain Eukaryota; kingdom Metazoa; phylum Chordata; class Actinopteri; order Gobiiformes; family Gobiidae; genus Periophthalmodon; species Periophthalmodon schlosseri. Next base: position 81,669 of record KN468798.1, on the reverse strand, counting down.
CGACTTATAGTCCAGAAAATACGGTATGCTGTTGTTAGACTACATATCTTATAATAGTACTGGCTTGTTTAAGATTATGAATAGTGGTAAGCCTACTTAGAAAGTTGGTAGCTTTTTGTAAAAAAAAAAAAAAAAAGCTGTGTTACGCTATTGTTTTTGCTAATGGTTTGTTTTTTATCATCAAATTATAGCATATACTGACAAATTACGGTGAGGTGTTTAATTGTCCAACTTGCTAATCTATATGCTAATTGCTGAAATAAATGGCGACACAGTGATACACTTGCTAATGTTCTCACTGTGAATTGATCATAACTGCTGGTGGCTAATGCTTATTCATCCAAGAAAAAGCGGTGGTTTAGCTTAGCGACATGCACCACTCTTTCAAATGCAGCATTGCTTACAGAAACGAAAAGAAAACGGTACGTGCGTTGGTTGTGAATGAGTCCGTAAACATATTTATTCCGCTGTAATGATATGCCGCTAGTAAAAGCCAGTAGTTGATCACATTTTTTGCTAACAACACCGTCGAAATCTAGAAATACTGACAAATATTAATGCTGGTTGTGCAAACTTGGCATCCTCCTGGGAGACTATCCAAGACACTTCTATGTCCCGAGATTAATAAATGATGGCCTGCTCTTGACACAGACTATTCTTAACCTCCATTCGTACAATGCTTGGAACACCATAATTTTTCAAAAGCGCCAGTGACAGCCAGTGCCTACACCGAACTTTAGCACCCGGTATATTGTAATTTGCTAACGTTGCTTTTTCTTTCTCTCTCTCTCTTTCCCCAATGGCTTGCTTACAGATGTGACCGGCGATTCCACACTAGGTAAGACTTTATTCCATTTTTCACAGTGGGTTCCATCGTTATATGTCTTGGCCGGTGAATGCATAAATATGAAAACAGTAGCAGTCGATGTACAGTAGTAGGCATGAGGTGGTATATGCAATGCAGTGTAATCCTCTCCCATGGCGCTTTCCCATATGTATTTGGATGCACATCAATTGGCCCAGAGCCAATTGTTCCTTCAATTTGAATTTTATTTAAATGAGACTAAAATGACAGAGGCAGCTGGAAGAATATAATGCTTGTATAAACATGCATAGGTTATTGTCTCTTCCTATAGAAATAATGTGTTTGCTATGTATGAATGTGTACGTTGTTCATTTGCTCCAATGAAACTGGTTGAGGTCAGCTAACTATGTGCAGTGTTAGCAAAAGAAAAATTCAGTTCTGTCAACTGGACATAAAAGTTTTAGAGTGAAGATGTTTCACTGCTCATCTAAGCCGCTTCTTCAGTTCTGGTCAGATCACTGCTGGACACTGCCTTATAACTGTCTGAAGGGAGGAGCTAACTACACTGAAACTAACACACCTATTTCTTTACAGTTTGTATTTGTTAGCTATGTCTTTTGAACTACACTTCAAGTTCAAGTGTGGACTGTGCCTGAGTCATATTTTGCATAATCGTTCAGGCCCCTAACAATAGTGACAGCCAGTGTGATAATGAGCGTGAGAGAACCCATTAAGAGCCTAAATGATTATCCAAAATATGACTCAGGCACAGTTCACATCTACTGCAGTTCAATAGACCTAGCTGACAAAAAGAAACTATTAAAAAATAGATTTGTTCGTTTCAGTGTAGTTAGCTCCTCCCTTCAGCTAGACATAAGGCTGTGTCCACCAATAATCTGACCAGAACTGACAAAGCGGTTTGGATGAGCGGCGAAACGTCTTCACTCTAAAACCTTTGTCTAGTTGACAGACTTGAAGTTTGCTTTTGCTGTGGGATCATACCTGGACGACCGAGGGATTACACAGGTATATGCAGTATTTGTAATTGTAACTCCATTTGTCATAGTTTTGGCAAAATCTTACAGTTGGGTGACACCTTTGTCATTCAAAAATCTAATCTTTGGTCTTCTTCTCTGTCGACCTCAACACATGCACAATACACACACGTTCATTAAATGACCACAGTTATTTTCAACAACGTATTGCATTACTGAGGCTAAAACTTGCTTTTTTCTTTTTCTTTTTGATACTGGTACTTATGGAAATTTATGTTTAGTCCATTTTAGTTATTATTGCAGGTTATTAGTGTTACTGCATTCTTACAACTGATTATATTCAAAGATGCACTCTGTATTTTCTATTAACATCTTAAAATTGGCTCTGAGTGAATGTATCAACATTTATGGAAATCAATTTTATTCTTTTGCCGTACACTTATTTCTTGTTCACTGCCACTGAGACCGTAAAGTACAAGAGGCATAATAGGCCGATACGGTTTGGCAAATGGGTTGCACTTGAACTCTGGCAAGACTGAGTGAAAATGACCAAAGCTCTCCAAGGAAATGAGTAGTGTTCCATATTTGTGAGAGCTATGAACGCTAAGCAAGGGATGCAAAGGTCAAATGAAGATGGAGGGGTCTAAAACCTGGAGCACTTGAACCTCTGGGCACCACCTGTGGCTCTAAACATCTGGCCGGTGTATTCACCGTCTCAAAACTGGGACAGAGGTGTAAGGACATAACCATAGTGACAAGCTGTTTTAACAAGTCTCTATACTAAGAATTTGTGCACATTAAGTAGTAAAAATCCCAAATAAATGATTGTAAAAACACCACAATTGCGTTTATTTCAGACAAATAAATACTTTTTAATAAGTCTTTTGTCATGTAATGTATTTGTGAGGACTGCAGTTTTAGACTGGGGGACCCGGCAAGTTTCCAATTCACGGAGGGTTCAAGGAAAAAAGGTTAGAAACCACTGGTCTAGGTACCTGTTAGGAAAGCATTTTATCTAGTATTTATTTTATTATTATTTGATTTGATTTGATTTATTTTAGTAAGGCTAAAGCTAGTGCTAAGTGAATATTTGTATGTGCCTAATTGTCAGAGGTGGGTAGTACTTTGTTATATGTACCCAGTTACATTTATTTGAGTAACTTTGTACTTTTCAGAGTACTTTTCCAGCAGCATTCTTTTACTCCTACTTGCGTAATATTTTTAATTGAAATAACAGTACTCTTACTTGAGTAAAAGTTGCGGTTCCTCTTCCCACTGTGAGTAAGTCTACAAGTGACAAAAGCTTTATGTCGACAATATGAAATGATTTGAACATTTGTGTTTTTTTCACCGCTCCTTCAGATAGAATGTAGTTTTTCTCATTTTTGCGTCTATCCTTTGAAAATACCAAATTTTGTGCAATATTTAATGTTTTGTCCTTCAAATTACATTCACTTCAAATTATAAATCAGATGTTATGTCCCTACAGTTACTCTCACTTGAGTAGTAGCTTTCCCAAATACTTTTTAACTCTTGAGTAATTTCTTGGACCCCTACTTTGTACTACTTGAGTACTATTATTGTGAAGTACCATTACTTTTACTTTATTACAGTTTTTTTGCTAATCAACCCACCTCTGCTAATTCCTCATAGTTCCAAAGTTGAAGCATTTTCTTTTTCACAATCAGAACCTAGAATTTAAAACACTGGATTCTTCGTGAACACACAGACTCATGACATCATAACGTGGCGACCACCTCTACTCGGGCTTGTCTTTGAACACCAAACTGTTACCAGCACAGAAAAGTCATCTGTCCAAACCTTGATGTAGCATTCCTTGGCTATGTACTTGCTGTTCGCTGCGGACCTCTCCTGCTCGGACAGTGTTTGGGAGTGAGCCATTTCATTGTGTAATTGAAAACGCAGCGCCATGCTTCGACACCATCGCCGTTTGGCTGCCCAGCGGAGCATCTGCAGGCAGCTCTGTGAGGCTAGCCCTGGCTGACTGCTCGGAAACAGCAAACCCCTGGCTGGCTGAGAATAATAAGTACCCGGGGGAGATGGCCAGATGGACGTTTACTGTGAGCCTAGCTGGAGAGGCAGAAATCTGTCAAACAACACACCAGGAAGCAGTGGGGGAGCGGAGCAGGTTCACATGCACTATGTCAGATAAGACCGCTGCTCATTGTCAAGACTAAAAGCTCCCCGTATCACGCCGTTACAATCACGTTTTCCGGCATTGAAGGTCACAAGTTTCGCTGAGATTCTAGCGATTGGGCCTGATATTATAGAGATATTTTTGGAGAAGGGAAAATATCGAGAATAACATAGCCACTGACAGGTGAAGTGAATTAAAGTGTGTTTGACAGATACGTATAGTTTTCAAATTATTACCTGATTTGGTGGAATAGGTGAGTATCCATCATAATTTTATATCAGTCAAGTGGCAATTTGCGATTTAAAGTAGAAAATAAAAAGCTGGAAAATACAGGAAGTAGCAGTGAGTTCAAAAATGGAATACCTCTACCTGTGTCATCAACTGTTATTAATTCCACAGCAGCACGCTAGCTAGCTCACTGTGTCTCAAAACTAACAGTCACTTTTATTAAAATTGGAAAACATAAAATAAACAACCTATTAAAATTCAAATTAACTCAAATAAACAGTACCCGATTGTTTTTAAATGTAGAATACTTCAGTTTCTGGTGTTGTTTTAATATGTGTTATGCCTCAAAATTAGCATTAGCGCTAGCGTTGAGACAGAAACATCTCTCTTTCTAAACACAGAAGTGTCCTCCGGTGAAGTACTCATTTTATTTGTGTATTTTTTAAAATGTGGTCAGTGACATTCACCCGCAGCTCCCTGTCCACTGCCAGATCTTTAAATATTTATTCATTTTAGCGTGATTCTGCAAAAACCATAGAGATAAAATTGGACAGGAAGTAGTGATGTTGCCGGGCACTTCTGTGCACAGAGCCGATTTATTTTTATGAGTCTAATCATAACTATTGTGCAATTTAAACACATTTTTCCCTCGTTAACATTATGGTCGCTAAGAAACAATTACGGAACTATCTCTATGTTGTCATATCAGCTGCCCGTGTCGAACCAGCAAAGTAAAATCATAAACTTCTCCAAAATTAAAAACTAGAAAAAACTAGCCGTCAAATCTTAACTTTTTATTTTACTTTTTTCACTTCATTACATTCCACCACTGACCATGATGTGAATACTATGCAATTATTTTCAGCCCTGTCCTTGGAAAATACCAACTGAAAAACATGGGGCCATCTCAGATTATGCTGGAAGCCCACTCAATATACATTTTTGTTGTTTTTTTTCATTTTGTTTTCATCATATGTTCTTCAATACAAAGCTTTTGGAGAAGGATTGCAATAATTGGCTCATTACGTACCTGGAGGCCTGGGAGTGCAGGGGAACAGGCACCAAGAGTTCATCTCAAGATAGCTGAGTGCTCAAGGTGGACTATGTAACTTCTTAAGTGGAGGGCCTCTATAGAGACTTACCTATCTTGCATTTGTTCAATTACTGTCTTATTGTTAAAGAATAACCTCTAAAAGCACAAGATACAAGTTTAATGATATGCTATGTAACATTCCGGTGTGGTGGCTGAGTCGCTAGCACTCACGCTTCACAGCAAAGTTCCGGGTTCATTCCCTAAGTCGCTCTGGCCTTCCTGTGTGGAGTTTGCATGTTTCTCCCCATGTCTGGGTGGGTTTCTGAGATGCAGTAATGAGGGATGGGTCAAATGCAGAGGAAAAACGGGGATAATAAAGTGAACCTTAACCATTCCAGGCAAAACAATGACATCTCCATAGGGATCAGCAGGGGTCACGTGACTGTACTTGGACTAAAACTGGAACTAAACCACGACTAGACCAGGACTAAACCAGGACTAGAACGAGAACTAACCAAATCTACATTAAGACTCAAACTGAGTTCAAACCAGGAACAGTGTATACGCAAGTTAGATCCAAGTTTGAAGAGAAGTTACGCAAGAAGTAATTCCAAAAATAACCCCAAAATAAACAAACAAACAAACAAACAAAAATGGCTGAGCAGCTGAGTTTTAAAAAATGTTCTCGTCTTTATCCACCCTTCAGAGCACAGGAGCCGAGCTAATAACAGATAATACAACACTTTGAAGTTTCCATCTGGGCCTCTCATGCTGCGAAACAAACTGCTCAAGAACAAAAGCCTTAACGTTCCACTGCCTCACACTGTAAAACCAACAAGCCAATTCTGTTCAAATAACTTAAGTAAACCTATTCTATTTTATACACATTTACTTCAAATAAAATGAAATAATAAATTACCATCTATTACCGTTTCAGTGTAACGTTGACCTTACACTGACCTAAGATAATTCTCTCATTATTGGGTGATTAGACTGCATGCATTTTGTATAGATACCTTGGTTTTACAGTGTATCTTGTCTCTTCAAAACCCGTAAATAAGCGGAGTGTTGGAGACGTGCCAAAATGATGGGTGTTGAGCTCACTCCCCTTTAGCACTGCCCTCTGGGGAACGAGCTACTTCGCTAATGGCAAGTTCCTATAGAATGTATCATAACCCCATATTATCCAATGCGCTAAGCAGACTTATTTTCAAAATATTTTATTTGTAGGGACAGGTTGTGCAGGGAGTATTGACAGATTTGAACTTTAAAGAGATAAGATTTGATATGTTTGCACCTGACAGGCGGTTGATAAATATATCTTAAAGGTCCTATATTACACGAAATTGATTCTTGTGAGCTTTTAGCCATGTTATAATGCTGTTACCTCATCAAAAACATAACGTAGTTGTGTTTTGTTTCATTCACACGTTTCAGTAATTCTGCATTATTAGTCTGTCTACATCTCCAAAGCTCAAAATGCTCTGTTCCACCTTGAGATGTCATAAAGCGATAGTTTTACAAGTGAACAGCTACCTTTTACCTTTGGTTCAATAGAGATTGGCAATTCCATGGCTGAAATCATCCAAATGATTCTAGTGAAAGTGTATGGAGTTTAAAAACACAGTGGAGCATTCCTGTATTACCACATGACATCACAAAGTTTCCTCTTTGGAAAACACTGCAGAATGCATATCACAATGTTCTATTTAATTTTATGTGATGGAAACCAATCCAAGTCGTTAAGCCATGTGCTAATACGTGTGAGAGCACCCATTAGGGGCCTGAATGATTATGCTAAATATGATTCAAGCACAGTTCACACTTAGTGTAGTTCAACAGACCTAGCTAACAAACAGAAACTCTAAACAAACAGGTGTGTTAGTTTCATTGTAGTTAGCTCCTCCCTTCAGATAGACAGGCAGTGTTCATCAGCAATCTGACCAGAACTGAAGAAGCGGCTTGGATTTCTCCTCAGATTTTTATAGATTTATATATACAATGAGCCTATATAGTTTGACTTCATGTTTTAACCCACACCATGTTATACTGCATTATATGGGCAGTTAGTTTTACCTTTAATATCCTGATGGAGCGCAGTCTCCATTTCCTCTCATAATCGCTTGTAATGGAAGCAGATGATGGCGCATGTAACACAGATGTGATGCTGCACTAATTAGAAAAGAGTGGATACTAGACCCCCCCGCACACAGTTGAACGGGCCGATCCCGACTCAGACTGGACTGACACGAACAGATGGCTTATCTTTAACTTTATGTGGTGTCATGAGTAAACACAGTAGGTTTTGTGTGTGCCTGGGGATAGCGGCTAACAGCATATGGTGAAGAGACATTACGGGGCATCCTTTCCTTTGTTTTTTACCTCGCCGTTCCATTAGCAGCTCTGTAGACAGACGCTAGCCGCATGCATTATACGACGCCGTGTTTATCTGCAAACAACAACAAATGCAAAGGAGGTTTCCAAATTGGCCGGGTGTTTTAATAGAAATATAAATCAAGGTTATGGGATCACGAGACAGCGCGGTGTTGGAAGATGCCTCACGTTTGGTCAGTTATAAAGGGAAGAGTGAGGGAGGGCATCTGGTCGAAACGCAATACCTACACAATTATATAGAGTAAACATTTCAAAGTATTATTATTTAAACAGCATTATATTTCAAAATTGAGCTACACATTTTGGACCGCCACTTGCTTGCCTCTATGGAGATAGTGTTGTTTGCCTGGAATGTTCCGTAGAAAACTGATATATATATTGTGAGTGGGGTTGCCTCTTCACAGTTCTGATCTGTAATTAAATGCCATACTGTGGAACATTCCAGGCAAAGCATTAACATCTCCTTGGAGACGTTGATGGCCGGCGCTCCACCTGAAAAGTTAGTATACCTTTAGAAATGGTAGCGTTTCACTGTTGGCAATTGGCTTCTCTACTCATTGGTGGATACTGAGCAAAACAAGATGCTATATATAGAAAAAAATATATATGGAGGATGTCACAGAGGTCATAACTTGTGAGGGACTTGCTGCTCTCTCATTTCATCACCTTTTACATTTGGTAGCAGTTTGCATTTACATACTCCCGCTGGGCTGGTGAAAACATTCCCTTCTATTTGGAGAGAGCTCTGAAGCCGATCCCAGCAGCCTCCCTGTGTCACCGAGGCTGTTTTTGCCTCTAATAACGATCTTCGTTACCATCCCAACCCGAGCGCCCCATCTGGCCACTCCATCTCCGCACTGGAAACTAAGTGTGTTTACTGCATGACCCAAGAGTTGTGTTTTTACAGAAACTAAATGTCAATCCAAAACAGACCTTAATCTAATAATATTATCATTAAATGCCATGTGCTCATATTGCTATTATGTGGAAATAACAAGCTCGCTGAGTTAAACTAAAAGTACTGCGATTCAGAGACAAATACAACGGTTTATGTTAAAGGTCCTGTATTACACAAAACTGACTCTTGTGAGCTTTAAGCCATGTTACAATGTTGTTACCTCCTCAAAAACATACCTGGAGTTTTATGTTTTGTTTCATTCACACATGTTCGAGTAACCATTTATTATTAGTCTGTCTACATCTCCAAAGCTCAAAATGCTCTGTTCCACCTTGTGATGTCATGAAGCGGTAGTTTCCAAGTTAACAGCTACATTTTACCTTTAGTTCAGTAGAGAAGAAGAGCAATTCCAGGGCTGAAATCATCCAAATAATTCTAGTGAAGGTGTATGGAGTTTAAAAACGTAGCGGAGCACTTTCTGTATTACCACATGACATCACAAGGTGGAACAGAGTGTTTTCCGTTTGAGAGAAGAATTCAGCCTAAATATGCAGGGTTTGTGTGTTAAATGTGTGAATGAAACAAAACAAAACTCCAGGTATGTTTGTGATGAGGAAACAACATTATAACATGGATGCGAAAATAGTCTAATATGGGCACTTTAAATGATTCAGGTACTACTCACTTAAAGGACAGTTCACATTTTGCCGGAATTGTTGCGTCACAGGTAAAATTCGGGCTTCTGTGCAGTTTTGAAACCCATAAACCATCAGAGGTCTCGTTCTGTGGTCAAACTGGGTTAACAATGAATGCATGGCTCTATTGTGCGCACATTCACAGGGCTTAACGACTTCATTTGTTCATTTTCCCATTGTTCATTCCCATTGTGTACAGCAGAGGGAGCTCCAAAATGTAGTTTATAAAGTGTGTTTTCCAAATGTAGACATTATTTTAAGTTGGAAAATGCGAAATACTTATCCCATGGTGACCAAAAGCACAGGAATTAAATCCACAAGAATGCATTATATGGTCACGTTTTGTTTTTTTTTATATAGCGCTTTTTCACCTTCAAGGCACTCAAAGCGCTTTACATCAAGGAACCACTCACCCATTTATACACCAGTGTACACAGACACTGGGGGCGAGGTGGGTGATCTTGCCCAAGGACACAGTGGCATTCACCTGCATCAGCATTCATCTGTGGGAGCTGGAATCGCACCACCAACCTGTGGGTCAGTGGAACCAACCGCTCAACCAATGATGTTCATGTTGAGATTTGAACCACCAACCTTCAGAATAGTGGACGAACACTCTACCACCTGAGCTACAGTCGCCCTAAATCATCACAAACATATTTTAGGATGCAACTGCTTCCTGTAAGTTTCAAAGTTTCTAGGTACCATTTTTGCAGCTTTTCCCTCATATTACAAAGTTAGATCAAACTTAATATTGTCAAATTCTGACGTTCTAAGCCTAGATATTTTAAGTGGAGTGTGAAACCGTGCTACGTCTCAGCGTGTGTGCAGCCAGCCCCTCCAGCCTTCTCCTTCTATTGTTACTGCCTGTGTTGATGTCTCTCTAATAAGCCTCTGTAATTAGGCTGCTCTTCAAAATCATAACTTTCTTTGTGTCTCGAGGGTTGGGGCCATTAGACGAACAAAGGAAGTCAAATAAGTGACACAATAGGCCCGACTGATTTCAACAGTAGTCACAACGGAACTGTGCACAAAAATCACACGTGTGTAGGTCTGTGTGTGTCACCTGTCAGATCACGGTGAATACAACCGAAGGATTATGTTATAATCTATTATCCAAATCAGTGAGTCTTAAAGCAGATCCATTCTGCAAAATCCACTTTTAAGAGCTTTTAACCGTGTTATAATTGTTTTCCCTCCTCATTCACCCTCTTGAAGTTGTTTTTGGAGTGATTTGTGCTTGTTTGAGCAATCTTTAAGACGCCGTATTGCCGATCAATCCCCGTTTTCACCTCCACCGACCTACACCCACTGCTCTGTACTTATTTCGTTCAGCTTTGAGTAGTCATTTTGGTACAAATGAAAAAAAAAAAAATCTCGCTAGTGTGATCTGCAGCTATCCAGGGGCCGACAGCTACACGGCACTTTGTTGTGATGACGTTTATGACAACGTCAGTTTGCGGAAGTCAGCAGACTTGTTTCTCTTAAGTCGTTTTAGATACATTTTGCTATTTAAAATGTGCAAATTATAGTATTTCTTATGTCTTGTACAAATAGTACAAGAAAAATCCTTCATATATGTCATTTTGTATAGCCCTCACATTGAATGAAACGTCTCCACCATTTTGAAATTGACACTGATATATTCCCTCTAATCTGCTCCTCGTAAAACACTGAAAAATGAGCGGAAAGTGAGGAGAAAACACAAATCCCTTTGAGGCGACATCTGGCTCGTTTTGGCCCAGGCCGTCTCCTCCATCTTGGCAGCATTCATGGAGCTGAAGACCACTGCTGCTCCATGGCCTGGGAGCTCTGAAGGTTGAGGGGCAGAGGTGACCAGCGCGCCCTATGCCATCTGTCCATCTGGCACCCGGGCACACACTGCAGACTGGACGCTAGCGATGGCCTGGCATGTTCCGTGGGTGGTCCAAACAAATGACTGGGTGAGAAGCTGCCATGTGATGTATGTTTAAGATGCGCTGAAAGTTCCTACAGGGTGAAACTGAAAGGTAGTCTTAGCCAAGTGTATTCCCATGTGCTAGGACTGCTTTACAATTTGTACATTCTTTTACCAAATAAAGAAAAGAAAACTGAGAAAAATGAGAATTTGAAAATTTTGAAAAACCCATGCCACACTGACATGGCATTAGTCAGTACCAGAGGTGAACTAGAACCGTTTAAATATGTTAAAGCCAGTATTGCACAGCTGACTTATGTTGTTAAAACTATTAAAAATCAGATACTAATCGATGCTAAAACTAATATTAAAACTACATACTAATTTAAACAAGTATCAGTACCAAAAAAGTCACATTCACAGGACAGAAATTAACCTTTCCTTGAGCTGTATCAGAACAAGTATAAGACCAGACAGACTAGTACACGCCCATGGACCACTATGGAACCTACCTGGACGACTGAGGGATAACACAGATATGCTAAAGCCACAGTATGTAACTTTTTAGCCAAAAAATAGACGAAAATAAAAAATGTTTTTTCATTATGGGTATGTTTATTGCACTGAAAAAATGAAAAACGTGTGTGGACTTGCATCTTCACAAACCCGACCATTATTTGGCCTTGAGGAGGGTCAAATGTTGTTCCTTTGACTATAATATTTCACAGTATGGCTATCTAGCTCCATGGAGAATGTTCTGAAGTATGGTTTCAACTTTTTATCACCTTAAAGCTGCACTATGTAACTTTGTGTAGCTGGCGGAAGGTCAGCCATCTCTTTGTCTCCTGGAATGTTGCACAGTGTTGTTCATCAGTATTCCTAATGATCTCCATGGAAATAAGCAGACGATGCCACCAGGCGCCGCTCACAGTAATTATCAAGGTAGTTTCTTGCTTAAATGAATAAATTAAGTTAATTCCAGGCAAAGCCATATGTTTCCATGGAGACAAGCTGTTGGCGGACCCTCAACCAGAAAAGTTACATGGTGCTCCTTCCTGTATACATTTCATTCTGTAACTTGAAAAGATGTCTGTGTAATCCCTCAGTTGTCCAGGTATGATCCATAGTAAAAGAAAATCCATCCTTAGACCTATATCTAAACAAAAAAACAGAAAATCCTTAGACCTATATCTAAACAAAGAAAACAGAAACTGTAAACAATAGGTGGTTTTAGTTTCAGCGAAGTTAGCTCCTCCCTTCAGATAGATATAAGGCGTTGTCCACCAGTGATCTGACCAGAACTGAAGAAGCGGCTTGGATGAGCAGTGAAAAGTCTTCACTCCTACAACTTTTTGTCCAGTTGACAAATGTTTTCTTTTACTATTCATTCTATAACCTAAAAATAATTCTAGACTTGTTCCCACACTGTCACCTCAGTTTGTTTTCTAAAAAAAAACCCAAACACAATACCTCCACTGTATTGTCCTCAACCCATCCTATTTCCGTGCCCGATACTGAAATAGAAAGCTAGTAATTAGTCCTTGGTGGCCTGTCAGGGGGACAATCTAAATTTGGTAAACACAAGACGAAGCGCCCTCAACTGTCCCGCGTTATGGATTTCGTCCTATGGCCAGAAGGGACATGTCGGCCATCTTGGTGTGGTCTTTTGAGTGTGACCTGTAGTGGCAGTCGAAGAGGACAAACTACGAGATAAATGTTTATAGAGAAACTGTGCAAACCATTTACCCAATAACTGAACTGGCATACAAATACACACATAATACAGGCTACTTGATAAGAATAGCATTGGGTTGTATTGCGTTCCATAACTCTACCTGCTACAGTTTTACTTCTTTTTTACTGTTTTATGTTATACTTAATTATATATATATATATATGAATATGAAGTGCCCTCTGCGAGTGCTCTGGGTGGCACTGGGCAAGGGCCAATCATTGCTGCTTGGGCATATTTTTCTTTTACTACGGTGTCCAAGTAATTTTCTTGAGCAAAAGTTTGGCAAAGTACTACGGCAAGATTTACATTTAGGTAGAACCAGTCATAACTATGCAAAAGTAAGTCTGCTAAGTAATTGTAGGGTTGTCAGAAATATTGAAATTCAGATACTAATCGACATTAAACTAGTATCGAAACTAGATACCCATTTGAACAAGTATCAATTCTAAAAGACCCACATCACAGGACAGAAATGAACCTTTCCTGAATAGCTTTAAAATGATCTTGAGCTGTATCAGAACAAGTATAAGACACATAGACTAGTAAACGCCCATGGACCACTATGGAACCTACCTGGACGACTGAGGGATCACACAGATATAAGAACACGTTAGTATTAAAGAAAGTACTACTATTTAAAGTTGAAGATGACATTCTATTGTTTAAATAAATTGTGTTTTTTTATAATCATCATGGTATCGGAATCGGTATTGAGTATATTTGTATGAGTCTATATCTTAGTATGGAAATGGAGTTTGACATTTTAGTATCGTGACAACACTAACGCTGACTCACTTCACTCATCTTGCCTATAAATGCGCAATGCAATTTAGATGTTAGAATCTCACGGTGGAGATAGTCCATAAAAAACGTTGCGTCATTGTTGTGGTAACATTTTGTCTGCATTTTGTTTAAGCAGGTACCAATAATATATCCAAATAAGGCTTGATAAACTCAACAAGACACTTTCCCAAGGTTAACGAGCTGGAGTGCATCAAAGTCCTCATAAAATAAAACTCCTCCTCGTTTAGGCCTGGGAAGTTTAATGACTCATTTCAGGATCAATTTACTGTGTAGAAAAGTGCCTCTCAAAACACACTCTTTAACTAAGGTATCACTTAAAACAAGACAGAGAAAGACTGCTAATGTATTCAGCCAATCTAAAGCTAACACTGCAGCGAGGGAAGGATCTTTATTTATAAGGCAAATGTGAGACAAACAAAATAACTGTTAGCGTTAGTGGTTTTGGCACTTAAGAAAAGGCTCGATATCAGTTTTGATAATGCAACGATGGTCACGCATTTTTATACAATAGAATGTAATTGTGGAATTGCGGTCTTATAGTACTTCAGATACAGATGTCCATTCTAAAAGTCTTCAGGAATAGTCCCATTTTGTCCTATGTATGTGTTTATTTATTTGTTTATTCATTCTTGTTGTGTGCCATACAAACTACATAATAATTAAAGGTCCTATACTACGCAAAAGTGACTCTTGTGAGCTTTAAGCCATGTTAGAATGTTGTTACTTCGTCAAAAACATACCCGGAATTGTGTTTTGTTTCATTCACACATGTTTGAGTAACACTTTATTATTAGCTGTCTACATTCTCCAAAGCTCAAAACGCTTTGTTCCACCTTGTGATGTCATGAAGCGGTAGTTTTCAAGTTAACAGCTCCTTTTACCTTTAGTTCAGTAGATATTGGTAATTCCAGGGCTGAAATCATCCAAATGATTGATGTATGGAGTTTAATATGCGTAATATGGGTCCTTTAAATAAAAAGAAAGAAGAAGAAAGGTTAGCAACATGAACAAGACAGACTTAAACGTTTTACCAGAAGTATTCAGAATATGACTATAGTATAATTTAAAATCCAAGACGTGTGGGGATGTGTTTTTATGTAACAATGTTGTATTGCGCTAGCTTACGTACTGATACTGCTGTGGACTGGCACTTGAATGGACTCAAAATGGCCGCTCTTTAGATGTTGTTTCTATACATCCTGTCGACATGTGTGAACGCTGCTCCTCTTCGTCAGGCCTCAATGGACAGCTTCTTAAGTGCACCTCTGAAGGAGAGTTGTTTGAATGACTAGCGCAGCAGGAAAAGAGACATCAGAATGCTAACTGCGCTACAGGCAAGCTTCACTATACAGAGCCGTGTGTGTGTTTTAGGCAGGTTATGTTTATGATACTAAGAGACGGATATAAAAACTGTTTCTGTAATTGTGTAATTGTAGTATTTTTCTATTGTTCTCATTTAAAGCTAACTTGAATATTTTAATGTACCATATTTTCCAGAGTATAAGTCGCACCAGCCAAAAAATGCATAATAATGAAGAAAAAAACATATATTTCACATATAAATTGCATCTGAGTATAAGTCGCACCCCCGGCCAAACTATGAAAAAAAGTGCGACTTATAGTCCGGAAAATACGGTAGTTCAGATTTTCATATCAAAGTTTAACGTGGAACTAAACACTAAACTCATCTTGCTACTAAATTGTATACTTGGGGTTTTAATAGCACTGTCTACTGCAGGGTTGCCCAAAGTTTTTTCCTCAGTGGACCAAAATCAATGCATGAGGGGGTCAAGGGTCAAACCTAATGACAGTTTGCTCATAAAAATGTTCTTCACCAAAAAAAAAAAAAAAAAAGTGTGATTATATTGGCTTTAAATATTAGGAAATAGACAGGATTGTCCTCTTTCTCATCTCCTGACAGTCTTTTCAATCCAAAATTGAATCAAAATGGATTCTTGTGGGCCAAATCAGACCCTCTGGAGGACCAAGTTTGACACCACTTTGGCCACCCCTGTTTTTAGTCCTTTTTTGTCAATTTTAGTGCACCCTAGGTATATTTGCAGCTTTGTGGACAAAAGTGTATAAAATTGGTTGTGTCCTGGCTCGAGCGGCCCCTGGAAATTTGAGGTAGTTGGTGACATCACACAAGACTGCCCTGATCATAGTTAGGTGTTTCTGATTACAAACACCTGGCTACAGGGGCGGAGTTTGAAGTGTAGATACCTGTTAGACCAATCACACTGTTCCTCATACCACCAGACGCCGCCCCTCCTCCTGCCTGCCCAGTTTAGCAGCTCTATTTGAAATGTGGTTTTGGGCGGGGTTTAGGTGTTTAGTCCCACTTTAAATATAGTTGGACAATAGTAACTCATAGAAGTAGCCTAGTCAGCAGAGGTAGCTCCTAGTAATAAAATAAAATGCTCATTGGAGATGTTATTGTTGTGTCTGGAGTGTTCCATTATATTGTACTGAATAAACTTTATGCATGTATTAAATTACAGGTGTTTTCATTGCTAAAACACAATGGGAAAACATTTCAACGTTTCTTACTGTAAGCGGGTTTACCTATAACCACAGATCTGACCTGTAACTCGTCCTGATGGTGTCACACGCTTGTCCCCATGGAGATAGATACGCAACTGGTGTGGTAATAGATTAATTATTATATAAATATTTCAGTGTGTAGCAGTGATGTGGTGTTCTTGAACAAGTTGGCTCTTTTGAACGGTTCCTTAATGTGAGAAGTTGGAACCAGATCTCATTTTTCAAAAGAATCACATCTTTTACTTTCTAATTGTTATGCATTTTTGCACTGATTAACATTGAACCAACACAAGTGGGAGGTTTTTGCACAAAAAAAAAAATATTGTTATTATTGTACTGCAACATTTAATTTAGAGTATGCATAATTTTAATGGATAAACGCACTCCCACTCTCATTTTGAGCCATTTTAAACACATCTGAGCCATGGTAATTTCCCCCTGTGATTAGTTTGTAGATTAAATCAGTTCTCACATTGGCTCTGTCATATAAATGAATATAAAAAGAGCCATTGTTTTGAACGGCTCTTTGAAACGAATAGATCCAAAAGATTCGGATCCTATCCTATAAAGGAGCCAAAAATCCCATCACGAGTGCTTTGAATTTACTCCAATCGTGATCATGGCTATCGAGTAATTTCATTCTTTTGCAGTATTGACGTCAACTAAACAAACTGAGCAAAACCGTACATTTTAAATCGCTTTCACCAGAATAGGATTTGTTTATTCCAGACAGCTCGATGAGACAGTGAATGCATCGCGGTGGCCTGTGCATTTGCTTACGTGCCTATGCCAACAGCAGTGAAAGCATTTACAGCGGGGAGGATAATTATTGCTCTGATTGATTACAGCGATCCAGACAAAACAACAATAAGAAGGGGGTATTGAATTCATAATTGCGCTGAATACATTGCGGGGGTACTGTTTCTTAGTCACAGCTATGCAAACAAGCGACTTTGATTCCCATTGTAAACACATGCAAATCCTCGTCTATTTGCAACGCAAGCCACACCTGCGCCATGTTATGTTACTGCGTCTGTATTTTAAGCCAAATCACGAAATATCAACTGCTCCCTTCTTCTCTTCAGTGATGTTTTTGAAAATCCCCTCTTTGGTTTCTTATTACAGAGTGGTATTTTTGTAGTGGCGCTATCTCTACCTGCCGTTGACTTCCTTCTAAGCGCTTTCGTGTTTCTCATTAGGACTAGAGCAAAGAGCGGAATTAGCGACAGTGAATGAAAGCTAGCCCAGTCTAATAATACGGCTGATCCAATTTACCAAGAGAGGATTATGTTAATATAATCATAATACACCCAGCTCCGTTTGGGAAAGTGTCCCCAGATGTCCGTGCACTCATTTAGCTTGCCGTCTCTTACAGTACAGTGATTTAAACATGGAGCACATCGATTGCTGTGTTATCCGTACTACTACTTCTATTACTACTACTGCTATTACTACTACTACCCGAGAAATTGCGTATCTCTCCATTTTAACGTTGTAATACAGCTACTGAAGAGTCCAAACTACAGAGGTAGCACGGGGTTAAATTCCATAGTAGTTGGTGTGTTGGCGATAAATAAATAAGTAAATTGTTTATCTAGTTTAAAAGTGCACTACGTAACTTCTTGGACGACGGGTTTGCCACCTGCTCGTATCCATGGAGATGTAATCGCTTTGCCTCGAACGTCCCATTGTATGCATTTAGCCGCTCGCTTTTTTTTTTTTTTTATAACAATCAGATTTTTGTAGTACCATTATCACAAAAGAAATTTCAAATTACAAACAAAAGTGCACTAAGTAACTTTTCTGAGGACAGGTTTGCCACCTTCTTGTCTCCAAGAAGATGTAATCCCTTAGCCTTGAATGTTCCACAGTATGCATTTAGCTGCTCGCTTTTTTTCTTGCTCGCTAATACATTTTTACTGCAATCGGACTTGCTTCTCCGCATACCTGATGTGTCGCCTGCTTGTGTCCAAAGAGATCAGTTTAATGCTATACTATGGAACATTCCCGGCAAGCAGTAACAACTCCATGGAGACGAGCAGCAGGACCATAGACTGTATATATAAATGGACATAGCTAACCTGCTAGCCGCTGCGTTCCAAATAGGAAGTGAGCACGGGCGCACTTCTTGCTCCATTGACTCCGATTCACTTTCTACTGAAAAACTGTCACCTCTTTCTCTGTAACTGCTACTTTCAGACTCGTCATTTTGGTCTTAAAATGTTCATATTAACCTGCTCTACATGAGTCTGGTGTTTTTGTTTTGCTATTGTGTCCGTAAATCAAGATATGAACATTAATAACGGACAAATCAAGTGCCTTCTTTCCCTGAGGTCACTCCCGCTATCGTTAGCAACAGGTTTGATTGACAGCATTGCTAAGCGCCTGCTCCCTGCTAAACCTGCTATGCGGGAGGGTGGGGGGAATTACCTTCAACAGCCTCGCTCCGGATTGGCTCTTTGGTTGCTATGATCCTCGCGGTCGGAATTCCAACTATGGAACTCGACTCCAAATTTGCCCCTATAACTGCTCTAGCCTCGATGAGCTTCATTTGGCTAGAGCCGAACGCTATGGGTGACGTCACACTCACTTCTTTATACAGCCTATGAGGAGGACCCTCCACCAGAAAGGTTCTACAGTGTGCCTTTAAGGACAATCAGATTTGTAGTACCATTATCACAAAAGGAATTTCAAATGACTTCTCTAATTCCACTGAGACAACAAGTCACTGAGATAAAAGATGTCTTGTTATCTCAAAACAAAAGTGATATTACTAACGGTTAGGGATTTATTCACACCTGCTATTTGATGAGAAGCAATACACAAAGAAAGAAATACTTAAACTGTAACTCTTTAACTTTTATAGGGGCCCATAATACAATGTTTGATCTGTCTGATCTATGTTATAATGTTGTTTCCTCATCACAAACAGACTGGAGTTGTGTTTTGTTTCATTCTCACATGTTTAACACACAAATCCTTCATATTTGTGTCTTATTTTCTCAAACTGAAAACACTCTGTTCCACCTTGTGATGTCATGTGGTAATACAGGAAATGCTTTACTGTGTTTTTAAACTCCATACACCGACAGGTAAAAGGTAGGGGCTAACTTGAAATCTACCACTTCATGACATCACAAGGTGGAACAGAGCATTTTGAGCTTTGGAGATGTAGACAGACTAATAATAAAGTGTTACTCAAACATGTGAATGAAACAAAACACAACTCCAGATATGTTTTTGAGGAGGTAACAACATTATAACATGGCTTAAAACTCACAAGAGTCAATTTTGTGTAATATAGGACCTTTAATGTGCTGCTTTATCTTTCCCTCATTTCAATCAGTCTCTTTCCGCTCTTGTCTCAACTCTGTTCTTAACTATTGCAGCTCTAAAGTTGTTATGGGAACCAGCTTCATAATTTCTAGACTTCTTCAACACTACAACGCCAGTGCTCGGGGTCGGGGTCGGCCATCTCATATTCATCAGTGGTTTTAATGCAAATGCCAACCCAGTTATTACATTAGTTGGCTTGGGAGAGTTTAAAAAAAAAAAAATCACTTCACTGATTTTAATTGAAATGCTGAGAAAATGAGGACATGGGCCAAAAAATAACTCAGCTATAATTGGCAAAACCTTCAAAATGTGATTATGCACGAAACGCTTCTTTTTAACTTAAATAAAACACATTTTGAATCGTATAAGCCCTGTTGCTGTCTTGGGCAATATTTTAAATAAAACAAAAAAAAAATCAAACTTTTGCGGTTTTTTTTTTCCTTAACGGAACAGTTAATTACAACATTCCACTCCTTAATACCTGCTTTATTTATTTTACATCTACACAGTGATGGGAAGAATACTTTGAAAATGTATTTAGTTACAAAATAGTGAATACCTGCATTAAAATGTATTCTGTGTTGTATTCTGTTACATGAGCCAATCAGAGTACTGTATTCTGAGTACTTGGAATACTTTTACACGGAGTTCCATTATATTTTAGTGAGATAAATACTGCATAGTGTTACAAACTGCTGTATTTTTGTTGCTCTGTTTGCTGTGTATTCATTTTTGTCCAATTAGAGGAGAGAAATTGCACACACACACGCACACACACACACACACACACACACATTGCAAGAGCTGTGTTTTGGTTTTTTTTTCTCACTAATACTGTGCAGCTCAAATAAAAAATGGCATGATGAAGTACCGCCATGTATTCCTTCGATTTTAGTAAAGTAACTGTATTCTGAGTACCACCAAATGAAAAAGTAACTGTACCAGAACAGTTACTCAAAAAAAGTATTCTGAGTATATATTTTTGGTTCATGTATTCAGTCACTTCTTCTGTTCTACACACACGATTATTGTCAGATCAGCTGATGTAATGGTTCAGACATGGACCAGCTGCTGCTGCTCTGAGCGAA
>KN468798.1:39403-53628 GCA_000787095.1 Periophthalmodon schlosseri | reverse complement strand
GCCTTCCCCGGCCCAGCCGAGAGACATAGTCCCTCCAGCGTGTCCTGGGTCTTCTTCCCGGTGGGACATGCCCGGAACATGCCAATACAAATGAATACATGAATAAATAAACAAAACAGGGGCAGCGCCAGACATTTTTAGTTGAGGAGCTATGGGGGTGCTAAGTTCTTCAATGGGGGCGCACACTTAACATGTTAATTTAGAGCCTTTTACGGACACGAGCCCCACTCGCCACCCTTTACCATGTTTGAGTTGCTGTCTTAAACCAGTTTAAAAATAGTCAATGTATTTATTTATAAAAACCTAATATGTTTTTTTTTTTTATTTTAGTCTCATTTTGAATACTGTAGTTTCCATTTGCACATTTTTAGTCGAGATTGAATGTGCTATGAAAATGGGGCAAAAATATTTGGGGGCGCTATGAAGGAGTATTGGCCATTCTAGGGGAGGCTAGTGCCCCCTCAAGCCTCCCCGCTGGCGCCGCCCCTGAAACAAAATACTTCAATGAACAGATACGCATTATGTAAGTTGTAAAATCAAATTCAAAAGGGAGCACTTTGCAAATTAGATTAGCACTTGGGTTGGATTCTGTGCTAGCTAGGATAACTGTAAAACCACACTGAAGACACTCTCAACCATCAATAGTAAGACGTCAAATTGTTATTCAAATTGAGGAAGTCATTTCTTTTTAATAATCACTTTTGCTTCATCTTTCCGTAGCACGTGTCAGCACCGTTTGAAATGAGGACTGAATAATGTCAATTTGTCGTTTTTCTGACAAGTAGTGAAAGTAGATTTCCTTTAATACTGTTTTAATATGCTTGTTTTAATACTAGGATTCAATTCAGAGTGCACGTTTTCAGGAGTAGCACCATGTGAAAAAGACTGAAACATGAACTACAAGAATCCTAGACACTTTAGAACAGGGGTCTCCAACCTGTAGCTTGGGCGCCGCCAGTAGCTCTCCACCCTCCAAGTAGCTCGCCAAGGGATTTCTGAATTATACGGCTTGTGCTGAATAAGTCAAGTTTCATCGATTAAATGCCTATTATCATTTGGATGCCTAATTTTCTGCACTAATAAATGGATAATGGTTTATGTTTTATAGGCACTAACCGTACCCCATCTAAGGCTCGCCATGGCTCTTGTATTTACTCAGTTACTTGTAACCGCTAAAAGTAGTAGCTCTCTGACATTTTCATTTTGTAAAGATGGCTAACCAGAGGAAAAAAGCTGGAGACCCCAGCTTTAGAACATTTAAGAGGTCGAAATTATACCATTATATACTGTATGGTAAGATAGAATTAACTTGTTTGCTGAAGTTCCTGAAATAATTGCAATGTGTGTGATTTGCCATTTGCAACCATTCAGAAGTTTGAAACTTTGCTCACCAATTATGAAGCCTTAATGGCACCGTATGTAACTTTCTGGAGGTGGTATTACCATGGAAACGGAAAGTTAAAACCATGCTTTGGAACATTCTCCATGGAGATAGATATATGTTTTATGCCATGCTGTGTAATATTATTGCCAATGGAACAACATTTCCATGGAAACAAGCAGGATGAGGCCCTCCTCCACGGCAAATACGCCAGATACGTCAGGTTTGTGGAGATGCAAGCCCACTCAGAGTAAGGACGTATGTTTTTCTAAGTTCAGTGCAATAATTACAACCAAAATGAAAAGAAAACAAAACAAAACATGCTTTTATTTGTTTTTTGGCTAAAAGGTTACATACAATGGCTTTAATTAGCATCCACGCTGTTCATGAGTCAAAGATACTCCATCTTGGCCCTTTTGGTTCTTTTCTTCTTTTAAGTCTCGCCTATAGGATTGCTGTTGTTTGTGGAGTTGCATTGTAATGTGAGGGTGTGAGGTTGTATAGCAGTGCCTGGATGATGCTAGCTTTGTGCACCTCCTCTCTGTTCTGTGTGTGTGCGTTTCCTTTCCATCTGCAGGAGTTGCTTTGCGTGTTTACCTGAAAAGACCAGCAGGGTGGGACTGAGGTGGAGAGTGCATTCTCATGGTCCAATGCGTATTAGACACAGCGCCGGTCTCTGGAGTCTGCCTTTCAATCTTCCCAGCTCAGACCTGTCTACACATGTGCTGCCTGTCTACTGTAAATGTGTCAGCTTAATACACACTTTCTCAAATAGCTTTTTTCTTCTTGGTGTTTTGGAGTCTCGCTTACCACACGCACAAAACAAGTCAATAATCTTCCATTGACAATAGTAAACACTACAACCAGAAAGCCAAATACAACAGCAGCTCAGTTGTGTCTTAACATAACACGTCATTGGTTGAGCGGTCAGATCCATTGAACCACAGGTTGGCGGTGCGATTCCAGCGTCCGTGGGTGAATGCTGTCTTTGTGTCATTGGGCAAGACACTCAACCCACCTCTCCCCCAGTGCTGCGTACACTGGTGTATGAATGCGTCTGTGAATGGGTGAGCGGTTCCTTGATGTAAAACGATTTGAGCGCCTTGAACGTGGAAAATCGCTATAAAAAATGTCACCACTGACGTAAAGGTTAATGCAAGAATAAGTTTGGAGGATTTGGCAATAAAAATCTATTTGTGATCTGATCCCCTTGACAATCAGCTGTTATCCCACTCACTGCATTGATCAGCCTATGTAATGCGTTCATGGGTGAGGTGGTTTTAACCAATCATAGTAACGTTTGAACTCTCAGTCTCAGAAGCAAAACATGACTTTAGTTACTTCTTAAAGGGCCCATATTACACAATTTTCTGATCTATGTTTATACTGTTGTTACCTGGAGTTGTGCTTTGTTTCATTCACACATGTTTAACACACAAACCCTGCATATTTAGGCTGAGTTCTTCTCTCAAACAGAAAACACTCTGTTCCACCTTGTGATGTCATCTGGTAATACAGGAAGTGCTTCACTGTTTTTTTAAACTCCATACACCTTCACTAGAATCATTTAGATAATTGAAGGTAGCTGAAAACTACTGGTGCGTGATATCACAAGGTGGAACAGAGCATTTTGAGCTTTGGAGATGTAGACGGACTAATAATACAGGGTGACTCAAACCTGTGTGAATGAAGCAAAACACAACTCCGTGTATGTTTTTGATAAAATAACAACATTCTAAATGGTAAATGTTCACATTTACCCATTCACACACAGTGTAC
This sequence comes from Periophthalmodon schlosseri, assembly GCA_000787095.1. Taxonomy (NCBI): domain Eukaryota; kingdom Metazoa; phylum Chordata; class Actinopteri; order Gobiiformes; family Gobiidae; genus Periophthalmodon; species Periophthalmodon schlosseri. The sequence goes on along the minus strand of KN468798.1, from coordinate 50,468 downwards.
ACAGACACTGGGGGCAAGGTAGGTTAAGTGTCTTGCCCAAGGACACAATGTGGGAGCTGGAATCTCACTTCCAACCTGTGGGTAAGTGCATCTGGCTGCTCAACCGATGATGTTTAGGTCGAGAGCGGGATTTAAACCGTCAACCTTCGGATCTGTGGACAAACACTCTACCAACTGAGCTACTGTCTATCATGACATAAAGCTCAAGGGAGTCAGTTTTGTGTAGTGTAGGAACTTTAAAGACTCTAAAAGTAAAAAAAAAAAAAAAAGTGTACATGAGTTTTGATAACATCCACACTCTATGAAACTGGGGTAAGAATATTTAAGCATATCGCCTCCCCAATGCGCAACCTTTTTCTCCTCTTGATCCCGGGAAGTCTTTATCTCAGCAGCTGGAGCTGGTCAGTTAGAGGGCGGGGTGTCTATAAAACACAAATGCATGCAGCGAGATCATGGTCTAATATAATGATGGCTAACCACTCTGCCACTCTTTCATTTGATTTGCACAGACTTTAAATTGTGTTTGAAGTCACTGGCTGCTTTAAGCTGATGTATAGGTCTTATTGAACTTGAATAAATAAAGGATCAAGATTAGTCAGCTCCTTCCACCACCAGGAGGATGTGCTCAGAATGTGAAGAGTGCATTAGTGGGAACAAAGCATCCTGTTTTCTGCATTATTCAGGCATATTGGACACTTCAGCATGAGCCTGGGTGATATAGCAATACAATTATCACACTGTGTTGTCCCTGTATTATCAACTGCGATATTTTGAATTATTTGATTTTTTATTAAGACTTTGTATCAGAGTCAACATGTTTATACCTCCAAAATATGAACTCTTCACATTAGGGTTGTCAAAAGTATCGAGAACAGGTATCGATACTAAAAAAGTCACATTCACAGGACAGAAATGAACCTTGAGAATGATCTTGAGCTGTATCAGAACAAGTGTAAGACCACATACACAAGTATACGCCCATGGACAGTATGGAACCCACATACACAAGTATACGCCCATGGACCAGTATGGAACCTACCTGGATGACTGAGGGACTACACAGATATAAGACCACATGGTAATATGAAAGAAAGTACTATGATTTTATGTTGAAAATCACATTCTATTGTCTAAATGGTAAATGGTCACATTTTTATACAGCGCTTTTCCACCTTCAAGTCACTCAAAGCGCTTTACATCAAGGAACCACTCCCCTTTTCACACACACATTCACACACCAGTGTACGCAGACAATCTATAGTAATGTAGTAGTAGTTGTATAAGTAGTACTTCTAATTGCAGTACATTCTTTGTTGGATTTGATCTTTTGCTGTGGGGCCTTTATCAAACTACACGAGCATAGTTTGAGTGGGTTCTTCTTGTAAACCTATTGACTGTTGCCAGATTGAAATTATAACAGATAAAAATATATGTCAAAGTAAACATGCACCAATCTTCAGCTTATCATGTAGCTGATGTCTTCTTTGTCCACAAATGACATCAACTATTTAGCCTCCTCTGAATCAAAGCGTCCCGTGAGTAATATCTCAAACCATTGACCTTCCCATCCCTCAAAGAGACACAGGGCGGACTGATCGATTCCCCTGGTGGCCTTGGTGCTAATCTTCCAAAAGGGGGCAACAAGAGGTGATGGTATTTCACTGTTCAATCAGCAATTACCCCTCAGAATAAACACATTTAAGATGACAGCTGACCTTTGACCCCAGAACAGATCACAAGATTGTTTCAACGGTTGTATGTTATATGGATTACAGGCAGCAGTCAGTCAAAGGCGAGTTATTGATCCTTTGCAGTGAAATCACGGTGGGGGTGTTCTGCCTGTTTGCCTATGGTGGAATGCTCAGCAGTTCCCATGGTGACACAATGCACACATTAGCAAAAACTACCAAAAAAGTTTTAAGATTGTCTGAAAACTATAGAAAAAAATACAAAAAAAACTATAGAAAAAATACAAAAGGTGTTTGATTTTCTACAAAAAAAATGTGAGTGACTAATTGAAAAACGGTTGGCTAATGCTAGCTAGCTTGCGACTGTAATCTAACTAAGCTTCAACTAAGTCAGTTCTTTATGGTCAGATTGTGTTGAAATAAAGCGCAGATTAAAGTCTAACTTCAGTAACAGAGCTTCAGACACAGCAGTGGCTTTAGTTAGCATCACACCAGGGAATGTGTCAACATCAGCTGCAAAGTATCAATACTGAATTATGGCATAAAAATTTAAAATCATGATACATTTACTGTATTAAAGGTGTATTTTCTAGTGGAGGGCCAAGCAGGTGCTTGTCTCCATTGATGTACATGTTATTGATTTGCCCAGAATGTTCCACAGTATATCATTAAACATATCTATATCCATGGAGACAATCAGGTAACACCATCATGTCAAATTCCAGATCAGATCTCTGGGGAGGCAAGCCAGGATAAGAATGCATGTTTTTCAAGGCAGTTGGAGCAATAACAACAGCTGAAATTAAATAAATGTTAGATAGACATGTTTAATGCCATATTGTGAAGCATTCCAGGCAAATCAATATCTCCATGGAGACAAGCAAGTGGACCCTCCTCCAAAAAGTTACACGGCACACTTATAACTTATATCTAAACGAATACAAGGTTAACTGCAGTAATGTGAGCAACACTTTTACTCAGGGGATGAACATGTTCTGTAGGAAATACAATTTAGAATGTTCCTAAAAAGTTCTATACATTTTTTGTTAGTTAACTGAGTACCAAATATGTCTTTTAGTGAATTATTAACGATATTAGTAGTAGTGGCAGTAGAAATGAGTAATAGTCATAAAAATATATTATTTTCACGATTCCATCATCCATTCCACCACATTCATTTGTAAAAGCCTTGTTTATCATGCCCGCCTTTCTGTCAGTGAGTTCACAACAACTTTTGAACAATGTTAGAACCACAAAGATCCAAAAAGAAGTACACGTTTGAAATTCTTCTCCTTTTTAGCTAAACTTTAATCAAAACTAGTGCCATTGCTCAAGGACACTCCAGCAGGCCAGACACTTGGATCCAATCTCTTGTCTATTACGAGTGATGGACATTCTCACTAACCACATTTCCACTCCTGGCATTTCCACTGGATTCTTCCAAAGTGACAGCTGAGCTACAATTTAGTTACCAGCTTTACACCTCCGGCCCTTGTTTTTGAGAGCGGCCATTTTGGGATTTGGCATCGCAGATTAAGCTCAGATGGGCAGCTGCTTGTCTGTAAACACTATAGAATCCTTCCCATTTGAAAGCTAAAGGGACAGAAACATGCACTTAGCCGATCCCAAGACGGCTAGTTCTATTTCCTTAGCTCTTATCTGAAGTGACAAGAAGTTTTCCCTTCCTCATGCGCCTGGAGCTCTTCCTAAATTATCTCCCAGCGTTCTAGCGCCACAAGCAATCCTGGTGTCCCTGATGCCCTCCCGAGCGCTAAAAATATGCTAAATAACGGCTCATGGCATAGCAAGCGCGTGTGCATATGGAAGAACTTGAATGTTTGTGTAACGGTATAAGGTGAAATGAACCGCAGCGATGTTGGCATGTTTTGCAGTATGTTGTGTCATTTTGTGGCAGGTGAATTAAGGATCGTTGTGCTGTAGCGTCAGTAATCAATAGAGAAGTGCATTGGTGTGTCCTTGGGCAAAACACTTCACCCTCCTTGTCTCCAGTTTTGAAATCCACTAATGTATGAATGAGAGTGTGTGCGAGAGTGAAGAAGTGGACTAAGTGTGCGAAGTTATGTGACATTGAAATGAAGCTCGTTATGGGGCAAATTTGGAGCCGAGTTCCATATTTGGAATTCCGACCGCCACCAGCAACCGAGAGCCAATCCGGAGTCCCTTCCCTTCATCCCCTGCTAAACCAGCGATGCAGGCACTTAGCAACGCTGTCAATCAAACCTGTAGCTAACGCTTGCGGGAACGACCTCAGGGAAAGAAGGCGCCTCATTGGTCTGTTATTAATGTTCATATCCTGATTTACGAACAAAATATCTAAATAAAAAGCAGCATGGATTATTCTGAACATTTTAAGACCAAAATGAAAAGCCTGGCGGAGAGAGAGGCGACAATTTTTCTAAAGAAAGTGAATTGGAGCCAGAGATGATGGAGCCGGAAGCGCGCCCATGCTCCCTTCCTATTTTGAATGCAGCGGCTAGCAGTTTAGCTATGTCCGTTGTCTAGGATTTAGAGCAATTTTATTCATGGTTTAAGACTTGTTGCTGTTTCGACCTGGTTTAGATCTGGTGTAGATTTGGTAAATTAATGGCTTTACAGTTTTTGGTTTAGCTTCTACTTGCATAGTCTGATTTAAAACGTATGTGGTTCCCTTTTTCTTAACATAACTGCTCATTTCATTCGCGAAATATTTTCTCAGTTTGGTAAATCGCTGCTGTAGTAAAAGCATTACCTACACCAGTGAGCCTTGGTGATAAGCGGGTGTGGAGAGAATGCAAAATGACAGAACCTGAACATGACATGCTAATGAGCCACTGATTGGCTTCACTAATGTTTTGCCCGTCTAATCCTCTCCAAGCCCACCGTAAAGAACTCACCATCTGTACCAAGCTCTACACTCCAGATATGCACCATGTAGTCATACAAATACAGAGGAGTCAGTGGAGAGGAGAATTTTCTTAGGGTGCTTAACATAATTTGGTCCTGATGTAGACTTGGTTCGGACCTCTTCTTGTCTTGGTTCAGGCCAGTTCTAGTCCATGTTTTAGTTTTGGGTTTAGTCCCAGTTTTGTGTGGAAGTGTGAACGCATCCTAAGATCACCGGTTCAAATTCTGTTTTCTGTGTTAGTGAAGATGGCAGAGCGGTCAGATCCAATAGCCCACAGGTTGGCGGTTTGATCCCAGCTAACCCTAACCCTAACCCTAACCCAGTACGTACCATTGTTGTGTCCTCAGGCAGGACACTTAGCCCGCTTTGGCTGCGTACACTGTGGTGTGAATGGGTAAGTGGTTCCTTGATGTTAATCGCTTAGAATGCCCATTGGAGGTAGAAAAGTGCTGTATAAATATGATATCTGTGTAATCCCTCAGTCGTTCAGAACTGATCCATAGCAAAAGAAAAATAAAATCTGTCAACTGGATAAATCGTTGTAGGAGTGAAGACGTTTCGCTGCTCATCCAAGCCACTTCTTCAGTTCTGGTCAGGTTACTGGTGGATACTGCCTTATATCTAGCTGAAGGGAGGAGCTAGCTACACTGAAACTCAAAACAACTATTGTTTACAGTTTCTGTTTGTAGGCTAGGTCTATTGTGTTACCCTAAGTGTGCACTGTGCCTTAGCATAGTCATTCAAGCCCCTAATGAGTGATTTCACACCTGTTAGCATCCTGGCTAGCCCTATTCTTCTCTTTGTTCTCTTTGTTTTGCTTTGGGTCTGAGGATGGAGTTATAGATAGGAGACAGATGATGTCTGAGGCCTCCATTCCTGTTCAAGGAAGGATTATCTTTCCTAACAAAACCATTTAGCTATATAAATATGATATTCTTCCACTTCCACAACTTTACAGGCTCAGGAATTACACAAGTATACTTTAAGTTCTGTAAAATATGTATATTTTTTCACACTCATTCAGTAACTTCACGAAAGTTCAATTGACCATTTGTACATGCGGAAAAGTTTCGCTTTGAGAACAGAATGAGCAAACCTCAGCAATAACTCCTTATGCACCATCTCTGCCTTTTGTTCCAGCTAGGCTCCAACTGGCCCTATTTTCCTCCGCTCAATTAAACTGGCTATTAATTGTGAAAAAGCCACGGGGAACCTAAGTCACTCGAATTGAATTCATTAGTCAAGCTTTTCATTTTATTGTCAGTAAATGCAAAAACAGCTCACGATTGAAATATTTTTGTTCTCCACAACAAAGAAAGCTCACTCTCAGCTGCCCGTCTGAGGCTGGATTGCTCCCATATAATGAACCCGGAAAGGCGTGTTCCTGCTAAATCAATAGAGATGAGCTACTTTAAAACTGAACTTTGAGCTTTTGATGATCTACACTACTGTAGTTAACTAGGGCTTCGGGCCATGGGAGCAGCAGGCAGCTCTATACATTTAATCATATCTTCATTTTGATCTTTGTGGCGTTCAACTTTTCAATTACATTTTAGGGTCACAGCTGATTTTGCAGGTAGTTTTGTAGTTCTGACAAAAGTTACACTGGATGTACTCTTTCTGGCAACAGTAGCTCAGTTGGTGGAGTGTCTGTCCACTGATTCGAAGATTGAAGGTTCAAATCCCGCTCTCGACATAAACGTCATTGGTTGAGTGGTCAGATCCAGTGACCCACAGGTTCCAGCTCCAACAGAAGAATGATGTTGTGTCCTTGGGCAAGACACTTAACCCACCTTGCCCCTAGTGTCTGCGTACACTGGTGTGTGAATGAGTGAGTTCCTTGATGTAAAGAGCTTCGAGTGCCTTAAAGATGGAAAAGCGCTATATAGAAATCTGATTTATTTTTTTTTATTGTGTTTACATTGTTAGTAGTTATCGTCATGGAGAACTTACGTAATTTAGTTACAGTATATGACGAAGTCTGTGTGATCACTAGGGTCCATAGCAAAAGAGTGATAGAATGTGAAGAGTGATAGAATGTAAGGGAATACATTTTGTCACTTATCCAAGTAGCTTCAACAGTTATTAAACAGCTCTGGTAAGAGACTGGCTAAAATCTCTCTGAAGGGAGAAGTTAACTTTTCTTTTCTTATACTATGAGCAGTTATTCATGTAACTGTCTTTCTGGCATATTATTTTTATCTTCATTTGAGTCTTATAAATGTATTGTATTATTTCTACAGCATAATTCATGCACAAAGTAATTCAAAGTGCTTTACAGAATAAGAAAGACATTAAAATCACAATACAACAAGTCAAAACATAAATAATCATGATAAAATTAACATTAAAAGAGAAAAGTGCGGAATAAAAACCTTTCAGTCATATGCACAACTAAACAGAACCATTTTAGTCTGAATTTAAACATTGTCAAAGTAGAGGCCTGTCTCACATCTTCAGGAAGACTGTTCCAGGTTTTAGCTGCGTAAAACTGAAACTCCGATTCCCCATGTTTAGTCCTGACTCTGGGCACCAGCAGGAGGCCGGTCCCTGAGGTCCTCAGAGTGTGAGATGGTTCATATGGCACTAACATGTCGGAGATGTACTTTGGTCCTAGGCCATGCAGAGACTTGTACACAAGCAGAGCTGCTTTAAAGTCTATTGTCTGAGCCACAGGAGCCACATTACAGCTGTATCATGAATTACGCCGTCTTTTGAATTTACAGCTCAGATTATTTTGACTGTGCAATTTGTACATTTTAATTAAGGAGAATCAATAAATCTCAGGGTTTATGACTGTATAAAGCGTTTGATATGCACCCATACTGATCCATATGTACAAGCCTGAACATCATATACACATTGAATAGCATCGCAGTTCCTCTTACGGCATCTTTAGGGGTCTAGGTTGCAAAATACTATGAAAGTATGTTGTGTAGGTTTATTAAAATGTAAAGAAATGATTCCTTGGAACGATTTATGTCCTGTGAACTCGATCAAAGCTACTAAGAATTTGAATATTCCCTGCCACGGGCTTTTGCCAGTGCTGCCTTCAGTCGTCAAAAACTACTTTCAAGTCCGCATAGCACCGCGATATATCTTTCTATGAGCAACTTCAAGCCATCACTGTCACTTACTGGCCCATAATAACATGCATATACCACTGCTTGTTAACAGCTGTCCCATTTCTTCTAAGCACTGGATGAATAAGATTTAAAGCAAAAAATAGGATTCTTGGCTCTTCTAATTGGCAGGGTTGCGAACATGGAGCGAGAATAAGAGTGGGAAAATAGTTAGCACGCCAAACTGTAAGACAAGATGACACTGGAAAGGAAATCCCCAGTGGTCTTCTATCATACCTTAATACGGATTTAAATGCTGAACAAAGGATGTAATCTGTAGCACTAAAGCCTGTGTTGCCATGGAAATAAATTACATGGTAGAAGTTATCATTAATGTATAAATAAAAGCATATTTGGAGCAACAGTGGCTCAGTTGGTGGTGTGTTTAATCTGAAGTTTGGCGGTTCGAATCCCGCTATCGACGACGTGGTGCGATTCTAGCTCCCGCAGATGAATGCTGTTGTTGTGTCCTTGGGCTAGACACTTAACCCCCCTCACGCCCGGTGTCCGCGTACACTGGCGTATGAACGTGTGTGTGAATGGTTGAGTGGTTCCTTGATGTAAAGCGCGTTGAGTGCCTTGAAGGTGGAAAAGCGCTATATAAAAATGTGACCGTTTACCATTTAAAGTACAGATAAAAGCGTATTTGTGAAAGATCTTTTGAGTGACTGTCACATAAGACGTGTTGCAATCCCATAAGAGCGAAACCCATTAGACACATTACAGCAGTGAAGAAGGTGTGGAAACGATATGATAGACAAAAGGAATGAATCTTTAGGGTTGCTATTTTTGAATTTTAAAGGGGCATTGCGTAACGGTCTATCACCTGCTTGTTTCAATGGAGACGTTATTGTTTTTCCTGGATTGCTTCATGCTAGAGTTGTAAACATGTCTGTGTCCATGAAACGAGCTGGTGGAACCATTATGGCAAGTTATTGGTCATTACCAAACCGCAAAAATATTGGTGTTACGATCTTTGCATAGCTAGCATGGCACTTGCGTCTTAGTAACAAGTCGCATTATGGTCAAATTTGAACTATGAGCCTGAACAACACTTTGAGAGTCACTTTTTCAGTAACACTTCCATTTTAAATAGATATCTGCATTTTAACAATATTTATTCCAGTTGCCTTATCTGTACGAACTATTTTTAGCCTGTAGAGTGCTGTGACGTCATCTGAAACCTAGCGTTGCATTTCTAAAGAATCTAATTGAACAATCTGCAGCTACAATACGTTCTGGTTACTTGTCCTGTCGTATAAAATGTTAAGCTGTTAAACCACTGGCAGCAAACATGATAACTCACTCAACAGTTCATTTAAAAACATGCTAGCAATAATACGCTAAAGTTCAAGTGCTTCAGCGTGATGGACAGCGAAGGGAAAGAACATGGGGTTAACATTGGCTAAGTGCTGATCTAAACATCATGAACGACACCTACATACACTATAGTCTGTGTGTATAAAGCCAAGATGGAGGAGAAGTGACGGAGGCGCGGAGACGGAGAGGATAGGTGATAGAATATTAAGGCGTGGGGTGGTGCCGGGGGACTTAGCAGCGCATGGCAGCGGTTGAGACGAAGGCTGAACTCGGAATGGATATTAGAGGAAAGAGAGCTCTCCACTTGGCGTTGATGTAAAGGAGGAGTGAGGTGAAAGGAATTGCGGGTAAGAAAAAAATAAGTAGGCAGAATGTGCAGAAGAGAGATAGGCGTTCTCACTGGCCCCTCTGGGAACAGCTCAGCGGAAGGAGGACAGGTGCGATACCGGGATGGAGTGCAGAGTGGTGAAAGTGTGGTAAGAGAATGGAGAGATGTAAGTGAAGAGGTGCGTTTGGGAAGGAGACAAGAAGCTAACACGTATATCTTTGACAGTGCAGACAGAACAAGTGTTTTTGTATCAGTGTTTGTGGCAGTGGTCATCGTGGAAGTAAGACGGGAAAAGGCCGGAGAATTTAGATAACGGCAGTAATCAGACAACACAATAAGGTTTCATTTTTGATGACATATTGGCGTTTACATGCACATAAAAATTTGGATAAATAGGATAAAGACCCTCCATGCATCGATTCAATTAGTGATTTTTAGAACATGTGGTAGTAGTGACATTTGGAAGTAAAACTGTTAACTTTTAATCAATTACATTTTATCTAGTCTTTGTATTTACTACATCAGTTTGCCTTTTTGCCGTATAAACAAAATAATTTCTCTTGTTACAGAATTAGAGCCACTAACAGCAATTTTTTCATTGGCCAGATCAATTCATGTTACTAAATGTTATAATTACATTTGATACACAGGTGTATAACATCATCTCAATCGTCTGAACTCCAGAAATCAGATAACACTGGTTTGCACAGCGCCAACGTTGAAAATGAGTCCCCTCTATCATGCAGGTAAACTGGACTCAAATGCCTCGCAGTCAAATGTAAGTCTTAGTAAGTTCAACAGAAAGTGTCCTTCAAACAGGTATTAAACCACTTAGGAATAAATGTCTTATTTAATATCAACTAAATCTCTTTCCAGTATGGGGAATTTCCAATCAGAAAACAGGTAAAATAAACTCAGAAGCAGGTCCCTCAAACCGGGATGAATGCAGATTCAGACTCAAGACTGAATGAACAGAGGGAGTATATCTAGGCTAACCCGGGCTGATTAAGAAATGAATGGCAGCTGCAGGGAAAAAATATTGAACTGGACTGGGGATAAACATGAAAACAACAGGCAGAACTGTGACACCCCCTTTCTACAATGTATGTATAAGCAGTAATGGTATTATAGGGGTGCTATAAACTAGGATGACCAGATGCAAATTGGAGCTGTGTCCTGCATTTCACTATCAGCAGCAAAAATGTAATCTTCATCAGCAGACGTATCAAGCTCTCAGCAGCAGCCACTGTCTTCTCATCACTTCCACTCATTTAGTGTCCAGCGCAGTATTGGGGCAAGTGCTATAGAAGAGGCTATGTGAAGTTGAAACGACTGGCTCTTTGAATGGTGGTGGTCTGCGGCCGACTCGTGCTTTCTCTCTCTTTACTTTGTTTTAGTGCAGGCCGAGTAGTGCTATCAACTCCTCTGTTTATTCAGAAGTGATCCTGAAGTTTAGAAAAGTTCCGCCACGTTCATGCATGTTAAGAAGCCGCTTATATGACAACGTAAGACTTCCCGTGACCCTGTCAAAATAAACCCTCTGTATTTGCCCACGGCAGAACCTTATTGTGAAAACTCTGACAACGCACAGACTCAAACTGCTCAAACGGCCGCTGTCCAGTCCAACGTTATATTTAGGAATAGTCTACAGGTTCCTGAATTTGAGTAAAAATTGGCCATGAATGAAGAATGAAGGCTTCTT
>KN468798.1:0-39319 GCA_000787095.1 Periophthalmodon schlosseri | reverse complement strand
GCAATGATATATATATATATATATATATATACATTTTCATATATGTTTTTCCAACAAGATGTCCTTCATTTTCACGCTTTGTCCCATGTAAACGAAAGGTGCTGTAACACATTTGGTTGATTTCCATCTGGTCATCCTGGTATAAACTGTTGTGGTATAAGTCCTTTATTGTAAAGGTTGACAGACATTGATCATTGAGTTTTTATAGCAGCCAGTTCAGATGTTGTAAAAGAAACAGTAGCAGTAATTACAGTAGTAATTGCAGTTAAAGCCCTATCAGTTAGCTTAGCAGTTATTACCAACACTATTTGTAGATAGGTAGCTACGTGCAGCTGTAGAAGTACTAAAAACACTAAATACAGAACAGTTGGGTTGGATGGAACCCTGGATGGAAGTAGAAACAATAAGCAACACAAGTAGACAGTAGTATTTTAAGCACATGCCGCTGACTTCCGCGTTAGAAAACTGGAGCGCCCAATGGGAGCTGACGTCGGCGTAAACGTCATCACAAAAAAGAGCTGTGTGGCTGTCAGCCCCTCCTATGGATAGCTGCAGATCAGACTAGTAAGCCTAAAGCCACCTTGCACCTGCCAAAATTCTGAACCATCAATACAGATTTGAAATGAACACTAGCATGTGGGGGGGGACTCCAAAGATATTCTCACTATCTTGTGTTTGTCGGTTATTAACACTCCAACCATTCCAACCTCTAATTAATGCAGATAGCCAAATGCCAGAGCTGATGAAACGGAGCGATGAGGGATTAGCCGAAATAACAAATGCTAGCACCATGATTAGCTGTGGAGACGCATATCTTTTACTTTTGCCTGTGCTTCTCTCTCCTGCTTAACGAAGGCTTTCTCCCGTCTGCCATGTTGGCCCTGTTCTTTCCCAGCGTTCCTCCCCTTGTGGTTGTCCTAATTCCATTCTGATAGATGGAGGGAAAAGGGGGATAGCTCATTAAAATGGCTTTTGCTGATTGTGCGGCTAGCTGTGTGTGAGAGAGAGAGGCAGTCTGGTCAAAAGTATCCCAGGGGTAGAAGGAAGGTGTTGTTTTGGGGGGTTTTGCTATAACAACGCCTTGGCAGCTCATCAAGTGATATGGCAAGGGAGCAGAATTGGGAAAACAAACAAAATGGCCGCTTGTGTAGAGCTCATGAACGATATGCTTAGAAGGGACTCATAGCAGCGGAATTCGCAGGGCTGTATCCCAACTTTTTTCACTGGGGTGGTCCAAGGGTGCCACCGTTTAAGGTTTTAAGCAAAAGTTGAATTGACAAATGAATAAATAAGCTCAATACGACTTCAGGAGTGGCCTATTCTAGCCCGAGGCACTTTGAAGTATTGGTATTCCCCACTAGTATAGTTGATTGTTGATGGCAAAGTTTGTTTATTTAGTCATTTATTTATGTATTTATTTATTTGGTGGTAATATGTAGTGATGGGACTTTCAGCTCTTTGATGGGACCCAAATCCGTTCATTTCAAAGAGCCGTTCAAAAGACTGGCTCTTTTACAATTTATTTTGACAGAAATCAATGCGAGAACTCATTTTATCTACAAACTAAACACAGAGAGAAATGGCCAAGGCTCAGATGTGTTTAAAATGGCTCAAACTGAGAGTGTGAGTATGTCTACCCATCTAAATAAAACGCTGCTCTACAATAATAATAATTTGAAAAAACAAATGATTCAAATGTCAGATATGTTTTTTGTGCACAAAGCTCTCACTCGTGTTGTCCGCTCTGCTTCTGAGCGGATTCTTGTGTTGATTCAGTGTTAATCGGGATATAAATGCATACAAATTTCAAAGAAAAAGATTCAGTTCTTTTAAAAAATGAGATCCGGTTCCAGCTGTTCAAAAGAAACGTCACATCACTAGTAATATGAAACTAAATGTTTGTGAGATGAGTTCTTAATTTTGAAGTTAAAATATTTTGTAGTGATATATAAACGTATTGCTTGTATGTTCACCTGTATAGTAGCAGCAGTAATTGTAGTAGTAGTAGTAGTAGTAGTAGTATAGGCTTAATAGAACAAACTAAAGTGTAATTTATGAAAATGTTGGTAACAGTACTTATTTCACCTTTGCTTATTTGGTGCATATTACCTCCAGCTTTGGCTTCATTAAACCGAACTGTACGGAAAGTGAAACATCTTGGCAAAACAAACAAAATGGCCGCCTGCATACACCTGCATTAGTGAGGAAATGAGAGTGGAGTTTTCCTGGGCTGTTTGCTTCATGTCTCGGAGACAAAGCTGAACAGGAGCTATTGGAGGAGCATAAGCAGAACAGACAGCTCAATGATGCGCCGGGCTCTCCGTCCTGCAGGCACATCCTCCGACAAACCACCGCTAACCAAACCATGCGCACGTGTCCACTGTGAATAACACACTGCGATGCTTAAGGAGCAGAGGAGAGAGAGAGAGAGATGTCTACGGAGAGGAGGAATATTAGCACAAGAGCCATTTGGGGTTTTAGTCAACTTTGCAGATAAGGTGACTGAAGCTGTTTTTTTATGTTAAGCACGCTCTCAGTTGAACTATATATTATACTATAATTACTGCTACCACTATAACATTCAAATATAAAGATAAATACATGAAATGAATCTTAGTATTTGGTTAATGCATAGACTGTATATATAAATAGACATAGCTATCGTGCTAGCCGCCATGTTCAAAACAGGAAGTGATCATGCGAGCGCTTCCCGCTCCATCGACTCTGGCTCCAATTCACTTTACTTAGAAAACTTGTCGCCCCTCTCTCTGTAACTGCTGCTGTCAGGCTCGTCATTTTGGTCTTAAAATGTTCGTATTAACCCCCCTCTACATGATCCTGGTGTTTTTATTTCACTATTGTATCTGTAAATCAAGTTATGAACATTAATAATAGACAAATCAGCTGCCTTCTTTCCCTGAGGTCGTTAGCAACAGAACTGATTGACAGTGTTGCTAAGCGCCCACCCCCCTGCCAAAAAAGCGGTGCGGGCAGGAAGGGGCATTACTGTCAACAGCTCCGCTCTTGATTGGCTCTTTGCTACGATACTTGCAGGCGGAATCCCAAATATGAACGCTATGACGTCACACTTCCTTATTCCACTTCTTTATACAGTCACTTTATAATACTTTCAGTTCCACCGTAAAATACATATTGCGAGCTGCTTGATAAAAAACAACTGTCGAAAGTCTTTAATGAGCTAGCTGCAAAGTTAGAATTGTCTCCACTCTCTTTTTCAGTAAAACAGCTTTTTTTGAAGTGAGAATTCAAAGATGAAATAATAATGCGGACTAGAAAAACACTATATATACTGTATTTGTGATGCACTGTATTTGTGATGCACTAAGGCTTAAAGAGCTAATATTACTTTCAAATAGCATATCATCTCTGCTTATGTATATGTATTATATCTATCTGTTTGTCAATGGCACCCACATAGAAAAGTAGGGCATTAGTCATCCATGTGAAAGTGCTGATGCAGAGTATAACTTGTTAGTCTTTACTTGTTACATTATCCACGGAAAAGTGCCAGAGCATCTCAGATTACGCAAGTTGACTCTCACATTAAACATCTAAAAATGCATTGATTTAACCTGCTCTGGACCATAGACTGTATAAAGAAGTGGACTAAGTGTGTGTGACGTCACCCATAGCGATTGGCTCCAGCCAAATGAAGCTCATCGAGGCTAGAGCAGTTATAGGGAATGTGGAGCCGAGTTACATATTTCCCAGTATCATAGCAACCAAAGAGCCAATCCAAAGCCAGGCTGTTGAAGGTAATGCCCCATCCCGCCTGCAACGCTGTCAGTAAAATCTGTTGCTAATGCTAGCGGGAGCGGGACCTCGGGACCTCGGGGAAAAGAGGCACCTGATTTGTCAGCTATTAATGTTCATTTATAGACAAATAGTGAAACTCGGGACCTCGGGGAAAAGAGGCACCTGATTTGTCAGCTATTAATGTTCATTTATAGACAAAATAGCGAAATAAAAACACCAGGATCATGTAGAGCGGGTTAATACAAACATTTTAAGACCAAAATGACGAGCCTGACAGCAGCAGTTAGGGAGAGAGGGGCGACAGTTTTTCAATAGAAAGTGAATTGAAGCCAAAGTTGATGGAGCCAGAAGCGCGCCCATGGCACTTCCTATTTGGAAGGCGGCAGCTAGCAGGTTAGCTATGTCCACTTATATGTACTGTCTATGCTCTGATTTTAATTAACACAAAATAAGAGTTGTTTCTTGACTGTTGCTATGTGGTTTTAGAACTGTTAAAGATCAAAACGGTACTAACACTTTCCATCTTTCTTCTGTTAATGTGGACTCAAATAAATATATAGCAAAAGAAAAATTAAATTCTGCCAACTGGACAAAAGACCTAGCTAACAAGCAGAAACTGTAAACAAATAGGTGTTAGTTTCAGTGCAGTTAGCTCCTCCCTTCAGACAGATATAAGGCAGTGTCCAGCAGTGATCTGACCAGAACTGAATAAGCAGCTTGGATGAGCAACAAAACGTCTTCGCCCTAAAAGTTTTGTCCAGTTGACACAACACAGACATCAAATGAATATAGTTTCGATACAAGTTTTACTATTGATAAATATCTCAATATCGATTTGAGAGTAAATTAGATTTTTCAACAAAAAAGCTAAAAATAAATGTGTGTTAGAATAGCTATGCAGTGCAGTTCTGGGAAAGCATGAAGTTAACTTTCAACCCCTGGAAATGACAGAAAAGAAACCAGAGCTTCAAATTCTCAAGTCAAACACAAAATATTCCAAATGTGTCCTATTTACAAAGGCTGCCGCGCTCTTCTCCCACTGCCATCACATGTTTGTTTTGTGTTATAAAAAGAGGCGGCAGCAGCTCTGGAGACTGCATCCACACACATGCACAGCCAAGTGGAGCCTTTTCAAATGACTGTAAACATTTGCATTAAAACGTATTCAAACTGCAGAAAGTTTGGACATGAGAAATACAAGTTGATTGGTGAAGTTTGGGATTCTCAAAACGGTTGGTGCTGCAAACCTCCTCATCTCTCTACACTACGCATAAATCTTTGCTCATTTGGTCCGAGCTGTGATGAAACCATATTTGTCACTTTTATTGTATCATTTCTTGCGGAACTGTTTTGCTGCTTAAAAATGCCTTGAAACACATGCGTTCTGTGAGGGAACTCGCCTTTCCGCAGATCAGCCCTCTAACTTGCCCACGCCTCCTGTTTACCTCGATGGAGCTAGATACATTTAATGCCATACTGTGGAACATTCCAAGCAAAGAAGCAATATCTCCATATGGACAAGGTGTCGGATCGTCTACCAGAAATCGTCCGTAGAAACAGAACATTTTAACTTCTGGCTGAAACACATTTATAAACTTGTTGAGATATGGACTGCAAATTATAATAATTATTGTTTTCAATTATATTTTTCATTAAATGGTCAAAACTAAGGATGCAGAGAGAACAGGCTTGCAAAACAAGTGATATGAAGTAAGTTGGTAGCTGCTTATTTAGTCGTTATAGCTTGAATTACTGGATGTATACGATCTTAAATCATTCATGTGGTATTTGAAAGTAGTATTAGTAGTAGTAGTAGTTGTTGTTGTAGTAGTAGTAGTAGTTTTTGTTGTTGTCGTGTTGTTTTGTCGCTTTGCTGTTTTCCCTAATACCATAAACTGCACATTTGTACTTCTTGTACTTTGTATACTTGGGGGGATCCTTGAAGTACACAGCTATCTCCTAGTAGCAGACAGCAGCAGGAGTGAGTGGAGGCACAGTAATTGTTTGAAGTTAGCCCTGTGGACATGTTTCGAGATTTGTCACATACTTCCACCTCTCTAAGTCCTGTACACAAGGTGAGACCAAGAGGTCTTTATTTACTGTTGACTCTGGCGGTAAAGAGAGACAAAAATGAGACATTGCCTTCAAATGAAATCTTACCACACAGCTTAAAGATAAATGTAAAATGTTTTGGATTTTTGGGACTTAAAATGATGTTCCAAGGAGAAAAGTCATAACATTACTACAAAAATGTGACTGTACTGAAAGTAAAATTCCACAAATTTAGGTTACAAACTACAAACTATTATATCTACTGTCATTCAAACGTCTATGGGAACTACTATAGAAGTCCACCACTGTTGCTGATCCTTCACTTGCTAATGCTCCCATGTTTTTAGCAAGTGCATATTCTAATACTGCTACTATAACTGCTAACAAATACAACATATTCAACTTATTCCTTATTGTTTAAATGTCTGCACTCTATGGGTCCTCTTTATTTGAGGGAGTTACTGCAGCTATACTCCGTCCAGAGCCCTGAGGTCAGCTGACCAGGCTCAAGACCAGAGGTGACAGAGCCTTTTCTCTGGCTATGGAACAACGCCCTCTGCCTGTCAGATCTTCTCAGTCTTTAACGCAGTTCAAAACCAGACTGAAAACCCACCTCTTCTCCCTGGCATTTAATACTAGCTAGACAGGATATCTTGGGTGTTTTATTGTTCTTTTCCTATGTATTGTGTACTTTGGCCAGCTGAAGTTGTTTTAAATGTGCTATATAAATAAACTTGAACTGAACTCAATTATTCCAAAAGTTGCAGTGGGCGCCGCCATCATCACTGGGGTTGTATTCGTTTGCATGGGGCTGCCGATCCTGACAGCAAATAAGTTCTATAGGGACTACAGAGCCGTTTTAGAGCCTCCCAGAGAATCGGTGCAGTCTTGACTTGTTGGTCACATAAACATTGAACATTTTGCACAAATCGACCTACTTTATGTCATTTTTAGCAGCGAAACTTTGCCCAACGCAAAGAGAGCACGGTTTGCGGCAAAAGTGGGCGGGGCGAAATAAGGCCAATAGAAGTGAAAGAGTAAAATTACATTTCCCATGCACATGTCTGATTTCCTCCATTCCAAACAAGTCACAGTTCCGCAACAAACTCATTGGTCATTGGCACACGTTTATATAAAAGATATGTTGTTCTTTTAAAATAATAATCTTATCCCTGTTTTGCCGTTGCCTTATTTTTGAGAGGAACATTTGTCTCTAAATTAGTCCTGTGAATTGAATACTTTTTCCCCAGTAGTTAATTAAAGCCGCTGTCTCTTTGTCACATTATTAACGGGAGTCCGCTGAGACCCATCCAAACCTCGAGTGGTGAGAATGACTTGGAGACGAGGAGATGGAGGAGAGAATGAGAGAGACGGATACAAGAGGCGGTGGAACGCAGTGAGGACTATTGGAGAAGAAAAGTGTGATTCAGCCATACTTAGTCATCTGATTCATACATAAGAGTACTCCTTTGCTCGAGTACTTTTAATACACCAGCTAGTGTTTTGACGCTCATACTTAAAAGTACAAATTGAGTTCACTACATTTCAACATTTCATTGAGAAACAAAAAAACAGTTCTGCTACTATACGTTAATACTTCTGTCATCTTTAGGTACTATTACTACCTAACTAGGCTTAATTAAGAATGAACAAAGACCTAATTCATAATGAACAACCAGTTTATTAAGAATGAGTCAGGCTTAGAAACTAATTAAAAAAGGTTAGGCCTATTAAGTAGTTATGAAGCTTGAATCATTCTTAATAAAATATTTGTTCAGTTTGCTTTAGGCTGAAGTGTAGTTATTATAAAGTTTGAGGCACCATTTAAAACTGGAGCTTACGACCTTCCTATATCCATTCACTTTTACACATTTATAGTAAAACATATTGCTTGAGTACTGCTATCTCACAGTGCAATTTGATGTGGAAAAACTGAGTACTCAGTATAAAAGTATTTTTAAAGTAAGCTATTTATTCGATATAAACTGCAGTATTGTATTCAAGATTAACAGAAAGTCAATGAATGTATTGTAATTATCTTTTTTTTTTTAATTTAGCTGTTTTATATCAAAAGTGGTAAATAGTAACATGTTCAGATTGTAACTTTATCAGTAATTAGTATCTAAAATGCTGTATTAGTGTTTTACTAATACAGCATTTTACGTTAGTACATTAGTGTTAGGCTTTACTATATGTTAGATAAAATAAACCTTTATATGCCACACGTTGGAGAAATTACAGTGTCACAACGTAAAGTTCAAGAGCAGCAGGAGGATAAGAACATCCAATCAAAAACAAGACTTAACAAAAAACATGAAATCTAAAGCAACAGCTGTAAGAATACAACTTATGTACTACAAGTGGCTTTGACTATGATTATGTACAGCATGAACAGATTAAACAAAGAGCAGATAAAGTGACTGGAGTGAATTGTAATGATTCACATGATGTTACAGTTTTGCACATGATCGCTACAGGTGGATAACACATGCACAGGGCTAACACTGTTCATTGTACAGCCCAACAGCACTAGCGCCTGCTCTAGCCCTTCCTGTACATTGCATCTGTGCTGTGAGTCCAGTCTAGTTTGATAGATAGATGGATAGATACTTTATCAATCCTGAGGGAAATTGCAGTGCAGTCTGTTGCTCACATTGAGACTTTCAGATAAACACCCAGGTGTGCGAGTCCACTCTTTCAGTGTCTCTTCCCTGGATGTTCACTGTTGAGGGGGACAGCAGAGTGGCGTCTGCAGAAGTCCACCACCATCTCCTTGGTCTTCTCCGCCTTGAGGAGGTGGTTCTGCTGACACCAGTCCACAAAGTCCTGCATTAGTCCTCTGTACTCTGCGTTGTCGTCGTCGTCCGCAATGAGACCGATGGCAGAGTTGTCAGAGAACTTCTGCAGGACACAACTGTTGTGTCTGAAGTCTGCAGTGTAGAGGGTGAAGTGTGTGTTTACCTGCCCAGGGACTGCAGGTGGAAAGTAGCAGTAGCTAAATCTGGTACAAATCATCTTTTCTTTTGTAAGATTAATGGATTTGTACAGGGTCCCTGACAAATAAAGAATAAAGAAAGAAAGAGGAAGGGTGAGGATGGTCCTCTGGTGTCCATACGCAGCAGGTCAGGAGGTCAGAAACACAGTCCCATGCTCTCACAAACTGGGGCCGGTTTGTGAAGTAGTCCAAGATTTACTCTGCCGGGTCACAGTCCACAACAGCTCTCTCCAGCTTGTCCCTCAGGAGCAGCGGCTGGATGAAGGCACTGGAGAAGTCAAAGAACAGAAATCTTACAGCTTTCCCAGGTATACGAACTTCAGCCGATCCATCGCTGACCTCACCGTGGAGCGGAGGTGGCCGAGAACCAGGCTCGAACCAAAGAGAGAACCAAAGAGCAAGCTGAAAAAAGAGTAAAAGTTGCGGGAGCATTGCAACCAGCAGCCAGCTCCCACCAGCGCTGGAAGTCATTTCACTATAATGTCCTCTCGGCCCCTTCATTAATCATTCAGATGAAATAATTTGAATGAATGTATAAATGGGAGACAGGAAACGTAAAGTGCTCACATCCTGTAGAGAAGTGACTCTGAAAGCGTGATTCATGCGTCCTTACTCATATCCTTCCATTGCGCAGAGGGCTCCATGTCAGGGGTATTTTAAGTGTCCTCGTCTCATTGTTCTGCCTTTAATCCCGTTAGATAACCCCCACACCCCCCTTCCTTATCTCCTCTCCCTCCTCCCTCCTTCTGTACTCAGGCTCGTCTCTGTAGCACCCTCCTCCATCTCTCACTGCCCACTCAGCCAAGTCTTGAGCTCACATGAGGGAGTGTGGCTAAACATGGCACATAAAGGAGAATAAATAGATCGGAGGCATTGTGCAACCAGAATGTACCATGCAAATATATCCGGTTTTGGAACTTGATTTTTGTATTGTTAGAGTCAAAAGTATTATGCTGTCTCAACGTTATAGTGGCATCCATCTTATACCTATTGGCGAGGTTCAAACCTACCTTTTACTGCTACTACTACTACTACCATCTACTATTGTCGCATTACACTGCAAATAGTACAAAGAATATTTTCCCGATAACAAATAAAGCTGGTAATATTGTAAGTACTATTACTGCTCTTTCTACCACAATCTCTAATTAGACTAATTGGCTACCATGACATTAAACTGGCGACCGTGGCTCAGTTGGTAGAGCGTTTGTCCGCCGATCCGAAAGTTGGCGGTTCAAATCCTGCTCTCGACATAAACATGATTGGTTGAGCGGTCAGATCCACTGACCCAGAGGTTGCCGGTGCGATACTATCTCCCACAGATGAACGCTGTCATTGTGTCCTTGGGTAAGAGCAAGAGTGTGTGGATGTGTGTGTGAATGGGTGGGTGAGTGGTTCCTTGATGTAAAGCGCTTTGAGTGGAAAAGTGCTTTATAAAAATGTGACCATGCACCATTTAAAGATAATACCAGCGCTACTGCGGCTACATAAAACATATGCCAGCTAATTGGGCACTTTAGTTATATGGTAAATACATATTGCGTTATGTTTTATATTGTATATGGAGGATACAATACAAAACACAGCATTATTACCATATAAACTAAATTAGCCAAACTACCCAATTAGCTAGTATATGTTTTATGTAGCCAAAAAGCTGCAAATGATATTCTAGTCATGACGGCCCATTGTATTTGTACAGTATTCTGATTTCTACACCCAGTGTGTTTTGTATCCTTTCTGTAAACAAGCTAGAAATGTCTGAACCATCATATTGTTTTTATTTTCCATTTCTCACAGTTGGTACATGACCTGACTCCTGGTAGTAGGTGTGGGGAGGAATCTGTTGGCCGGCATGCTCTCATTTGTAACAAGGAGGGATGAGAGCGGCACAGTGCCAAGACAGTGCCAAGTATGGAGCACACAGCTTGTGGTCGAGCACCAACAAAACCCAGCAGGGACAATTTCATTTGAACCGCACACACTGCAGTAAGAATGATAACATTTAAACATAGCATGCATACACCTATTCATTATACGACATACAAAATACTGCTTCTGTGTCCATGCCACTGTTACCCTTTTAATACTGTACTTACTACCTTGCCGTGTCTGTTCACTTTTACACATTTCATTTCAAGAATATTGCTTGAGTACCAACAATGAGTTCCACCGTGTGAGAGGTGGAAAAACTGACCAAAGAACCCTGTACAAAAGTAAAGGAGGCTATTTATCAATCAAACTGCAGTATTGTATGAGTACAAAATATAAACTAATACTCACACAATGCGTATGTGCTATCAGTATTAGGAAGTGACCAAAAATACGCATTCTGAATACTAACTTTGAGTACCTTTATTCCAGTACAGCTACTTTTTCATTTGATGGTATACAGAATACAGTTACTTTTATAAATTAAAAGGGATACATGGCAGTACTTCATCAAGCAATTTTAGCTTTGAACTGCGCGATATTAGTGAGAAAAATAGAACATTTTTTTGGTGAGCGCATGTGTGATTTTTACATCTATAATTATACATAAATAAATGCATAACCAACAATGCAACAAAAATCAAGCTGTTCATAATTATATGTAATGTTCTTTACACTGTTATATAATGCAACTCTGTGTGAAAGTATTCCAAGTATCCGGAGTACAGTACTCTGATTGGACCATGTACCGGAATAAGTTACAAAATACATTTTAATGCAGGTATTCAGTATTCTGTAACTAAATACAGTTTCAAAGTATTCCTCTCATCACTGTGTCAAACAAAATACACAAAAATAGCTGACTTTCTTAACAGTCTTTAAGTCTTAAGGGACATATCTTGCAAAATTTACTAGCTTTAGCTTTTAGCCATGTTGTAACTGTGCACATACACTACAGGAAGAAAACATATTGTAGCCAGGATCTAACATATAGCAGCATACAGAAGATAAATGACATACGAGTGCATTATTTATAACCTCAAACCATATCGTCCATCTCCAACCACTTTCCCCCTTTCAACAAATCATGATAAAAGCTCGCAAATAATACGTGATGCAATAGTTCGGACTTGCCATGTAACCCCGGTAACACTCCATCAACCGGAGCACGGACCAATTTCACTTCACAAGAACTACATTTCCCACAAGCCCCTGTCCCCGGCTCATCATTTACATGAGGACAATTACAAATGAGGTGCGAGTAAAGCCATGAAGTTCTGGTTCTTTTTTTTTTTTTTTTGCCAGAGATGAGGCGGGCATTGCGAGCAGGTGAGGCCGTGATACTGCCTGCAGCGCTTGAGAAATTGGGTCATGGGAAAGTGAGTGTTAAAGAGCCAGAGCAATAGCACAGACTAGTGGAGGAGGGTTGATATGGATGTCAGTGCAAAGCAAAGCAACGCTGGGACTAAAGTACCTATTCTCTTTTTATTTTATAAGGAGGCATAGAGATGGTAAAGCTGCACAATGGAACTTATCTAACCATCTGCTTGTATCCATGGAGATGTTAATGCTTTGAATGTTCTACTAGCATTTAACTTATTTATCTGCCAGCAGCTGAATGAAATACCTTGAAAAACATGCATTCTTACTGTGATCAGCCTCTCCGTAGATCTGACCTGACCTCTCACCTCCGTGTCTCCATGGAGATAGGTACGTTTAGACCCATACGGTGAAACAATCTAGGCACATCAAGGCTTAGTAGTCCTATAGGCAGCTATTAGCAAATTGCTACACCAAATAAAACCAATTTCTCAGCATTAGCTTTAGCATTAGCTTTACTCATCTGTGTGACCTCTTCTTTTTATAACTGACATGAAATGCTTGAAGTCAACCCAGAGAAAAAATTAAGGAACTTACATAAAACTCAAATGTGTAAATCTGTAAAGCCAATGCCAATCACGAAACAGTCAAACAATCATTAGCATGTAGCCACTGCATTTTTACTTTTACCAAACCTATCTTGACTCATAGATTTGGTGGCTCGTGCTAATTCCTTTACAGAACTAAATCACTCTCTTTTGAAGGCAGCCATACTGTCTACACATAGTTTTTAATAAAGAATAATCCAGGGGTCGACTATAGCAGACATTTCAAGCTAGGTCACTGCCTCCTTCACTACCACTCACTACTTTACACAAACAGAGAACTCCAAGTGCGCTAAACAACCACATTCAAACGGAGAGGATGAGTCCAAATCCGAACACATGTCTAATACATGCCGGTTTGTTACTTACCCTGTGCAGTTGAACGCCTCTCCCAGCCCGCATTTTAATTGAGCACAAAGAGCACAAGGAGGGACGACCGCTTGTACCTGGAAGAATTTGCATGACCCAAAAATGCCCTGCCTCTGTTCCAACTCCATAAATCAAAGAGGAGAGAAGGAATCCCCAGACGCCGCCATCTTTGGTCCTCAAAGGTGATAAATTGATCCCTGGATGTCTAGTAAACTGTAGCATAGGGCGGCCCCAAACTTCCTAACGATGTATGAACCGGACAGGCGGATTTATAGTGAGCGAAACATGAGCGATTTGGAGCTAGAAATCTATTTACTGTTTTTGTCCTGTTGCGGTTCTCACGAGACTGCGGCTGGATATTCTGCGGGGAAGGGCTGGGCATGTTAGCTGTGAAGAAATGATGCATCAGTACTTTAGGAATAAAGTTTCAGTCGCCATGGCAATAAAGCTGACGGAACTACTAACGTTTGATTTATGAACTTTCTATCTGAATACGATTTTGCAATGGAATATAGGTTTTTATCTAGTTTTACTTTTGCCCTCCATTTCTATGAATAACTGACCTATCAAAGTGTATCTGAAATGGTAGCGGCAGTTTGCTGGGGCGACGGTAGCTCAGTTGGTAGAGAGTCCCTATGATTCGAAGGTTGGCGGTTGAAATCCCGCTTTTGACATAATTCAAGCTCCCACAGGTGACTGCTGCTGTTGTGTCCTTGGACAAGACACTTAACCCTCCTTGCCCCTGGTGTCTGCATACACTGTATGAATGTGTGTGAATGGGTGAGTGGCTCCTTGATGTAAAGCGCTTTGAGTGACTTGAAGGTGAAGATGTTCTATGTAAAAACGTGGCCAATTCAAGTTTATGGAAAATAACTCTTTTGCTTAGAAAATACTTTACTCAACCAAAAAAAAAAAAAACATATCCTTCAAGTTTTTATACAGAGAGAATAACATGCTGCAATGAATCAAATTTATAATCAAAATCAAAATCACTTTTCTTACATACCCTCTTAAGCTAAGGTATAGCAAAACATCATTAATAAGGTAGAGCTTAGGTCAAAACTTGCACTAAAAGGGTAATTAAGTGTAGAAACAGTATAGAAGTTTGAAATAATTGTGATTTCAATATTTTTTGCCATAACCAAACAGCCATTTTGGTACTATTTAAAAAATACAAATGAAATAAAAAAGTGAATGCTGTTGCGCAGGGATTGCGTGGTTAATGTTAGCCTTTGCTTGATCACCAATCTGGCAACTTGGCAGATGTGCTGTGTGCAAAATAGTGTTGCTAGTGGTGTTTTTGGCTAATGGATAAGTTATATTTTTATGTAGTTTTTTTTTTTTTCTTTACTCTTTTTTCCACCACATTTGCATACATATTACAGCAGCATGATTACATAACAGCCATTAAGACAATGTTGAGTCAAAGTCGTGGAAGACAATCTTAACAGCTCGCCGACTTCGCCAGACACTAGAGAAACCTTTTAAAGCAACTCAAGCAGTCGCCGTAGTGACGGGAGGTGATTGGGTGACAGGAAAAAGCTCTCCTTTAAGAAGATGATCAATGCTATCATCTTTTTCCAACACTGCCTGGAACAGCGTCTGAAAATATGTCGGCGTAGAGTTTCCCAAGAGCCCCCAAAGGCAAACAGAACAAACCAACTGGCCCCCCTCCTTAATCTCTCATTTAAATACTTATGACAGGTTTTCATGTTGTTATAGTTCATTATTATTATTATTATTATTATTATTATTAATCCATTATAGTTATTATTATTATTATTATTATTATTATTAATCCCATCATAGTTTTACAGTTAAGTGGCTTTTTATGAAGAAAAGTTGCAAAAAAGATAAAAAAAAATTTAAATCATGGGGTTTAGTTCCCTGTTATATGCAAGATTTGGAGGATTTAATCCATTTGAAATATAATGCTTTCATTTTAAATTGTTAATCGCTATGGCAACTGTCATAATTTTTCATAATACTGGACCTGAATAATAGTGCAGAGTTCCAAAATGGATTCTACCCAAGGCATGGAAATTTATGCGGAAGGAACACATTTTTCTGACAGTTTAAATATTTGTGGTGTTTTTATTTATTTTTATTTGTCAAATCATAATTTTTGCATAAATTATACTAGCTATTCGCAGTATGATTGCTAGGTAACAGTTATTACCTCTACTTACTTCACATCTGCTGCCCATGTCCAACCATGTCCAAAATTATATTACTGATTGTTATAATGGTTTTAGCACAATTTTTAAGATCATTTTAACCATATGCATTAGTAGAGTTGATAGGGGGGCAAAGGAGACTTTTGTTTTAGGAACCCAGAATTGGACCCTCTCCCTATTCATTTATATTACGGGGGCCCTTTGTGACTTTTCTTGCCCTGGGCCCCCACATTTCTGTCGCCGGGCCTGTGCATTAGTGAAATGAGTACAGTTTAACCTGTCATATACACTTCAATGCTTTTTAGGCACCCGCCATACTTTATTCCATCTTTTTTGTCACGCGCGGTGCCGTCTGGTCCGATCACGAGCGTGCTTATCCCTCTTGTGTTGATGAGGTATCCCAGTGATTAAGTTTGCTCACGCTGAGCAGATTATGCTGGCCTTTGGGAGGAGCTGTTATGGAGGTGGAATGGGTTTGTGTGTAAGAAAAAGGCTGATTAAAGCGTTTTGATTGGAGAAGGTGTTAGTGAAATAAATGCCATAACCTTCAGCATTTTGAAACTAGTTAAAGCTCATATGAGGATCATCTACATAGATAAACATAGATTGGTACTGACAGCAGGCACGCCTCTCCACTGATCTGACCTGTAACTTGACCTGGTAGAGTCACTCGCTTGTCTTGTCTCCATGGTGATAGATTAGTTAAAGGGCCCATATTACACTATTTTCTGATCTATGTTATAATGTTTCCTCGTGAAAAACATACCTGGAGTTGTGTTTTGTTTCATTCACATGTTTAACACAAACCCTGCATATTTAGGCTCAGTTCTTCTCTCAAACTGAAAACGCTCTGTTCCACCTTGTGATGTCATGTAGCAATACAGGAAGTGCTCCACTGTTTTTAAACTCCTTACACCTTCATTAGAATCATCCGGATAATTTCAGGCGTGGAATTGCCAATCTCTACTGAACTAAAGGTGAAAGGAGCTGTTAACTTGAAAACTACCACTACATGACATCACAAGGTGGAACAGAGCATTTTGAGCTTTGGAGATGTAGACAGACTAATAATGCAGGATTACTCAAACATGTGTGAGTGAAACAAAACACAACTTCAGGTATGTTTTTGATGAGGTGACAGCATTATAACATGACTTAAAGCTCACAAAAGTTAATTTTGTGTAATATAGAACCTTTAAATGCCTAGTAAAACATTCTAAAGCAAAAACATCTGTGGAGACAAGCATTCACTATCAACTCAAGATATCAAAATTTAGAACATACGTACACTTTTACCTGGGTTAACTCTGCAATGTAGTTATTTTAAAGCCAGCGTATTTTATATATTTTCTACCAGACTTCATTCATAAGAATAAATTGCTTCCTTTACGCAACTTTAACTTTTCCAACTGGAGAAAGCCTCATATATAACACTGTCAGCATCAGCCTGACAACTGCAGACCTATGCAAATCTGTCAAAAATATCAAACCTCACTCCTCCGACTCCTCACCAAAACTTCTTTTTAGATATGACGCTGGTTTGGAGCAGTCATATGATGTAGCATATAAGTAATTCCATAGACGCCTGACAGTGACGCTGCTGTGTGCTGCTGAGGCAGGGGGTACGGACTAGATCACTCTCAAATGCTCATTTTTAGCTGCTTGTTTGGGTACGGCGCACCGCAAGTGACAAGCTGAGCACGGAGTTTCTGACATAATGGTGTCAAACCTGGGACTGTGATGTCGGCCGCTGACAGGTGCAGAGCGTTGCACCTGTCGGCAACATGCAAGCGCAGGCACAAGCCGTTTCTGAGGTAATTAGTGTGTTGGGGAGCAGAGACTTACATCGTCTGATTAAAGAGGCTTTTAGAGGCAACACAACTAGAAATGCCTAAGATGTTCTGTGTGCTGGATTTATATTATTCCACTTTGACTTTGTATTTACTTGGATATTGGGGTGTACTATGTAGAGGTGAGGTTAGTAACAAAGTATAGTACTCATGTAAAGTTACTTCTAAATAATATTACTCAAGCAGAAGTGAAATGTATTTGGGGCGACAGTGGCTCATTTGGTAGAGCGTTTGTCCACTGATCCCAAGGCTGGCAATTTGAATCCCCCTCTCGATATAAACAACTTTGGTAGAGCGGTCAGATCCACTGACCCACAGGTTGGCGATGTGATTCCAGCTCCCACAGATGAATGCTGTTGTTGCGTCCTTGGGCAACACACTTAACCCACGTCACCCCCAGTGTCTGCGTACACGGTGTGTGAATGGGTGAGTGGTTTCTTGTCGTGAAGCGCTTTGAGTTCCTTGAAGGTGGAAAAGCGCTATGTAAAAACTACTTCCCATATTCTGTAACTGTCTGGGCGTAACTTGAATAACATGAATGAACATGAATTTTGATTTGAAGTTTATGTAACTGGAAGGACAAATCAGAAAATAAAACAATCATGGCTGAAGTTAAGCTTTTTGTCACTTGTAGACTTGCTCACCGTGTTAAAACAGTAACAAAACTTTTACTTTTACTCAAGTACTGTTACACTGTAAAATATATAACTCAAGTAGGTGTATATTACTGTATTATTACTCTCAGAATATACAGTAATAATATTACTGTATATTCTGAGGTCTACAATTTTCAGAAAATATTAATCAAGTAAATGTACTTGAGTAAATGAAAAAATGAGTTTATAACTGTCTCTCAATGGTCTGTGTGGGTGTGATGGTATTTGCTCATAGTTGCTGCAGTAGATTCCAAGTTTGAAACCCTGTGTAAGCTGTTTAAATGGCAAAATGTGTTTTTTTCATTTCAACATTTAGCTTGCAGATTATGCCAAAACACATTTAGTAAAGTAAACTTAAAAAGAGTTGCCGACATGCAGGTTTTGATCTCTTTGATCGCATCTGTTTATAGACACATGAAACAGCTGGGACTTGCTTTTTTATTTTTTTTATTGTGACATTACGACTATTTTTATATCGCTCCAATGATGCACTAGTCTACAAATGTGCTGCAGAGTGATGCAATGGATTGTCAAACCAGCAGAAAAAAATCGTTATACAGGGAAGTAACTCGATTTCAAATTAGACATGACAAACTGTACAAAACATAATTATACCTGAATACATGGAGAGAGTAAATGGGTGAGTTGATGTTATTATCTCTGCTGTAACAAACAATTCAAACTGTAAGTACAATGTAACTTAAACTGTAACGATCACTGTTAGCATGGAATTGACTTGTACTTCATGTTAGACTTGAGGGCTTGTGTTACATGCTAATACAAGTTGCTAAGTTGTAGAAATTTAGCATAGACTATATAAAGAAGTGGACTAAGTGAGTGTGACATCACCCATAGAGTTCGGCTCCCGTCAAATGAAGCTCATCAAGGCTAGCAGTTGTAGGAGTGAATTTGGAACCGAGTATCATAGCAACCAAAGAGCCAATCCGGAGCAAGGCTGTTGAAGGTAACGACCTTTTCTGCCCACACCACTGTTTTAGCAGGGAGCGGTGTTTAGCGTTGAAGGTAACGACCTTTTCTGCCCACACCACTGTTTTAGCAGGGAGCAGGTGTTTAGCAACGCTGTCAATCAAACCTGTTGCTAATGCTAGCGGGAGTGACCTCAGGGGAAGAAGTCGCCTGATTTGTCTGTTATTATGTTCATATCTTGGACACAATAGCGAAATAAAAATACCAGGATCATGTAGAGCGGGTTAATAGGAACCTTTTAAGACCAAAATGACGAGACTGACAGCAGCATTTACGGAGAGACGGGCAACAGTTTTTCAATAGAAAGTGAATTGGAGCCAGACTCGATGAAGCCAGAAGTGCGCCCATGCTCACTTCCTACTTGGAGCACAGCGGCTAGCAGGTTAGCTATGTCCATTTATATATACAGTCTATGGGATCTACACAATGTTACAGCATTTTACATTCAGTTACATCATATTAGAGCTTGTTACACCGTGCAGTACATTGTACCTAATGGGGTAGTTACAATGTTAAAAACTTAGGAAGTTTCCTTTCTCAAATTGTATAAGTTTGATCATTTTGTAAATCTATAGGCTCTAAAACGCTGGCAATTTTACAGCCAGTATTTCTTCTCAAGATGTAACAATTATTGATCCTATTTGTGAATTTATTCGTTCTCCCATAGCCCTTTCACTGTGCTTTGTGTCCTGGCGATGGCTCTCTAGATACACTATATTGCAAATGCCTGGTCAGCAGTTGCAGCCTGTTGCATTACTCACACTTGAATGACTACCTCGCATTCGATCACAGCAAATAAACTAATCGAGGTTTTCATAGTGCTCCCACTTGACAGGGAGCTTTTGCGGGCGTGTACAGTCGTATAACATCTTCACCTCCGCCTCTACATTCTGCCCGTTTTACGAGTGAAGATGGCGTCTCTGTTGGTTACTGTTCAGGGGAAGGTCATAAATGGGCGATTTATGTTCGAAGCGCAGCCAGGAATGCTGATGCCATAACGGGCCGGGAGAGGAGATACGATCGGATTTGACTAACTTTTAATGCAAACTGTAAAGTCTACCATGGTGCACTTTAACTGTATGCGCTCGCACTGGGAGGAAGTTAGCATAAGTGCCAGAGGAGACATATGACCCGCGCTATATAGAGTCTTCCAGGAGTGAAGTGTTTAGAACAGCTTCGCACACAGCCCAGCACCTATATAAATGTTCAATCTCATTCACTTTAATAGTCAAAATAAAGACATGTTTTTGATAGTTCTATCTGTGTTCTGGGTAGTTCTGAGATGTTTAAAGTTTGTAAGTGGAACAGTGGAATAGTGGAATCAGGAAATGAGTTTTGGCTCACAAAAGCATCAGATAGAACCTTATAATTCTAAGTAGAGGAGTTGTTGTTTATATGTTTGGGCCCATATTACGCTATTTTCTGATCTATGTTATAATGTTGTTTCCTCAACAGACCTGGAGTTGTGGTTTGTTTCGGTCACATGTTTAACGCACAAATCCTGCATATTTAGGCTGAGTTCTTCTCTCAAACAGAAAACACTGTTCCACCTTGTGATGTCACGTGGTAATACAAGAAGTGCTCCACTGTGTTTTTAAACTCCATACACCTTCACTAGAATCATTTGGATAATTTCAGCCCTGGAATTGCCAAACTCTACTGAACAAAGGGTTAAAAGGTAGCTGTTAACTCAAAAATACCGCTTCATGACATCACAAGGTGGAACAGAGCATTTTGAGCTTTGGAGATGTTGACAGACTAATAATAAAAGATTACTGAAACATGTGAATGAAACAAAACATAACTCCGGGTATGTTTTTGAGGAGGTAACAACGTTATAACATGGCTTAAAGCTCACAACAATGCATTTTGTGTAATACAGGACCTTTAACAGTCAATATCTAACTTCCAGCTCCTTTTTCTAATTTCACAAATTTAAGTCGTAACAAATGTCCATGATGATACATGATCATTAGCATTCACGCTAATTCCGGCGCTAATCGCTACATCAATCTACTCTGTTTCTTGTGTGTTTTCTAACGAGGCTCTGCTATTACTCACATGTGGCTGAGTGCCTGTCAGTCACCAAAACTGTCCTTGTTTGTCATAGTTTGCGATGTTTGGAGGCTAACGCTAACTCTCCCATTGAAATGCATGAGGGCCGACATATTGAGCGGTACCAGCCTTTTGAACGGAGGCATTCTGAAGGAGTCCATAGGCGAGTTAAGACAGTTTTTGAGTTTATCATGTTGGAATATTTCATTTTCTGATCCATATTACGCTTTTTTCTGAACTATGTTATAATATTGTTTCCTCATCACAAACATACCTGGAGTTTTGTTTTGTTTCATTCACATGTTTAACACTCAAACGCTGCATAACAGAAAACACCCTGTTCCACCTTGTGATGTCATGTGGTAATACAGGAAGTGCTCCACTGTGTTTTTAAACTCCATACTCCTTCACTAGAATCATTTGGACAATTTCAGCCCTGGAATTGCCAATCTCTACTGAAGTAAAGAGATGTAAACCGACTAATAATTCAGGTTTACTCAAACGTGTGAATGAAACAAAACACAAGAGTCAGTTTTGCGTAATATAGGACCTTTAAGGCAACTGAACTCAACAACAGACAAGTCCAAAAAGTGTAGTTCAAATGAGTCAAAATCAAGACAAGTCAGTGAAGTTGTTATTCAAATAAGTTCAAGTTTGAAGTTCAAGTCACAAATACTTCGCTGTGTCTCAGTTTTTCAATATCCAAGTTCGATTCATTATTATATATGTGTTTTTTCATGGGTGCCGGTTGAGTGACAAGTTCTGTTCTATGAGGCTATATCAAGTCTAACTCTTAAACCACTGTCTTGCCTTGTGCGTGGTAATGAGACAGATAGCAGAAGATTCCTCTGCCGGTGTCACTTGCAGCTTCTTACATCACATTTTAGGACTAATTTGAGCGTGCCAACTGTGCCGACGGCTAAAAACTCACCCGTCGAACTGAGAAATGAGGACACTTCATTAGGTTCTGGTCTTTCACAAACACTTGACACACAATTCAACCACCAACATAGTTCATTAACACCAAAAACGGCACGACGCCACCCCGCCTAATTTTTCCACTGCTCTTATCTGCACCTTTGCGCCGCCATTGTTAAGCTATGGTCATTTTAATTGCTATAGACAGTGGTCCATTAGCGTAGCATTCTGGGTGGCCATGGCCGTGATTCTGTAAATCATTAAGCTAATTATACAAGCTAATTAATCAGTATGCTCGGAATAGCTGCGTGAGCCAATGCTGCTCTTTGTTGCCGTGCATAATGAAAGAGGTCCATTTTTAGATTGTGAGGAAAAAAAACGAGGGAGGGAGGAGAAAAAAATAAAAAAAACTTTGATCTCGAAAGTAAACATGTGATTTTTGCATATCAAGTGCTTTCGCCGGGAATGAAAAAACAGTCCCCTTACAAAAGTCAAGTTGGTTTTGCGTAGCTTTGAAGACGCTACCGGTGCACTGGGGAGAGTGGATAGGTATGGTAGGAGGATGTAATTAGCTTTGTCGCCGTTAGCATAGCGCAAACAGGCAGTCATCAGTCAGGGCTGCTTTGACATTCTGGAGCTGTCCCAGGTTGGAGCCAGGCTTCATAATGATGTGTGTGTCTGTCAATGAGTCCCTCTGTGTGCATCCAGAATGAGAGGGGGGCTGTGTGATCCTATAGGAGATCAGCCAGTGCCTTTGGTGAGAATTACCGTAGGTTTGGGTATACGTTTAAAAACATAACCTAGTCAGGTGTTCGTGCTGTAAGCAGAAAAAGAATCATCGACCTGAGTGATGTGAAACCATCACTGTGGTAATTGGATCCGCTAACGACATTGCAACAATATTATTAATTACCAATTACTTATTTTCACTAATGAACAAATGAGAGTGTTTTCTGTCACTGATAAAATGCCACTGGTTCGACGATCATTTCTTACTTCAGTCTTGTTTTCAGTGATATGTAAACAGTACTAGCAAATACTTCATTTTAAAAGCAGTCAGCCTCTCTTCTTTCTGTTCAAATGCAGGTGGGTTCATACAGCGTGTCAAACAACTGCTCTTATTTGGGGCTAGCCAATCACAGCTGCTAATCTGTAGCATGTGTCTCGACCGTAGATTGTATATATAAATGGACGTAGCTAACTTGCTAGCTGCCGCATTTTAAATAGGAAGTGATCAGGGGCTGCGCTTCCGGCTCCATCATCTCTTCAATTCACTTTACATTCGAAAACTGCCGCCCCTCTCTTTGTAACTGCTGCTGCTGCTCGTCATTTTGGTCTTAAAATGTTCGTATTAACCCGCTCTACATGATCCTGGTGTTTTTATTTCGCTATTGTGTCCGTAAATCAAGATATGAAGATTAGTAAAAGACAAATCAGCTGCCTTCTTTCCCCAAGGTCACTCCTGCTAGCGTTAGCAACAGGTTTGATTGACATCGTTGCTAAGCGCCTGCTCCCTGATAAACCAGCAGTGCAGGCAGGAAGGGGCATTACCTTCCACAGCTTTGCTCCGGATTGGCTCTTTGGTTGCTATGATACTCGCGGTTAGAATTCCAAATATGGAGCCTGGCTTCAAATTCGCCTCTATAAATGTTAGCCTCGATGAGCTTCATTTGACTGGAGCTGAATGTTATAGGTGATGTCACACTCTCTTAGTCCACTTCTTTATGCAGTTTATGGTCTCGACATCTCTTCTCTGTTATTCTTGCCTCTTTCAGAACCAAATAATGTAACCTGAGATTCTTTGAGTTTCGTGCTTTGCTTGTTGATCCTGCAAAAATCTATGGATTCTAGGTTCTCTGTGTTTTTTCTTTTCTTATTCCTCGCAAGCCACGTTGTTAATATCCACATTCATTTTCCGGCACGTGCACGTCTTTAGAACTTAGAACAGCAAAGTGAAACTGAAGTGGACCGCCCAACTGGAGGTGCTAGGAAACATGGATTTGTAAAAACTTTCTACCGTATAACGTTGTTTCAGTCATTTAGCGATCTCTCCCGGTTACTATTCGAAGCCTCCTTACGGTTACGCTCCGCCCACAAGCCTCTGTCACCCACGCTCCCACATGACAATTCTCGATAAATATACAAAAACTTGATAGAAAACTGTACACAAGAACTTGTTAGTTAGTCCCCCATAGAAGTAAAATACCCCCTCATTAAGTCCGACCATAGTGAGCTCATATGTACCTGTCTTCTCCTATGCGTGTGTGTGTGTGTGTTGTGTAACATACTTATTCATGCAACTTGGAGGGTTTGGAAAGACACTCACTGCCAGAAATCATTACGGGTTCTGAGCAGACACTTGGAAACTCGTGTGGGAAAACGGAGTCTATTTTTAGCCCTTCCCATTATGCACTACAGAAAATCAGCTCCACACGATGCTCAAAAGTCTGCTGGGATGGGGCTCACAGCGATCCTCAAAATGTATTGGAATGTGAAGATAAAATTAACACAATAATACATATGTAACCTATGTCTTGTCTCTTTTGTCTCCAGGGAAATTCGGAGGAGCTCAATTCTTTCATCTGCTCTGGTCTGGGACAGCAATAGCACAAGGCTTATTCCAATCAGGTAAAGTTTTTGTATTGTTTTGTGAAGTTGGCTAAAGTTGACTAGAATAAAAAGTTAAACAGAAGTGGGAGAGTAGCCAAAAACGGTATTCACGTAAGAGTCACGTTACTTCAAAATACTCAAGTAGAAGTACTCAAGCAAGTGGAAGTGGTGCTCCAAGAAATTGTGTAAAAGTAAAAACGTATTTGGGAAAACGACTACTCAAGTAAGAGGAACTTAAAGAGTAACTGTTGAGATGTAACATTTGATTTATAATTTGAAGTGAATGCAATTGAAAGGACAAAATATTTAAAAAATACTGTACGAAATGTAGTATTTTCGAAGCGTAAACACAAAAAGGAGACAAACAAAATCATATCCGAAGGAACGATGCAAGAAACACATGTTCAAATCATTTCATATTGTCAACATAAAGTTTTTATCACTTGTAGATTTACTCACAGTGGGAAGAGGAACCAAAACTTTTACCAAAGGCAGAGTACTGTAACTTCAATAAAAAATATTACTCAAGTAGGAGTAAAAAGTACTCTGAAAAGTACAATTTCTTTCAAATATAACTTATTACCACCCACCTGAAGTCAAAAGTGCACTGTGTAACTTCTGGTAGAGGGTTAGCCACCTGCTTGTATCCATCCGTTATTGCTTTGCTTGGAATATTTCATAGTATGGCATTATCTATCTCCATGGAGACAAGCAGAGGTATAGGTCGAGCGAGTTTTTAAGTGAATGTAGATGTCATAGAACATGTCCAGTTGATCGTTTTGGAAGCACAATCACTTAATCAGCTTTGAAATGCCAGCTCTCAAACTCAACACTGCACAAGTTCATAGGTCAGCCAATCAAATGCGTTTTAGATTATTACGAAAATGGGCTCATACACACTGGATCGACCCATATGAAATGTTCTGGTTCTTTAAGCTCGTTACTTTTGATTTATTCTGGGTCTTCAGCTGTAACATCCTACACTGTTTAATAAATGTGTGTTTGTCCAATCAGAAGTGAAACATGCATTTGGGATAGAGGCAGTATTGGTGTGAGTGCATTTTTCACTAGACTGTAAAATATTGGTGTTATGAGGGGCCAGTTTTGCTGCGTGGAGAATAATGGGACATATAAAACATGCCAACGGTGCCCCCCAGAGGACAGATTGTGTCATTGCTCCTGCCTTGCTTTTTTTGTTGCACTATGAAAGCATGTGTTCCGCAACTAAACACAACGAGAGTAGATGAGGTTTCTGGCAATTAAACGCTTTGTGCAAAAAAAAATAAATAAATAAACCAAAGGCACTTTATCTGATGTTTGCTGTCTTAAAAACATGAACCACAGAACAAGTTCATTTCAAACAGTTTGCAGTGGTCCAAATGTATCCTCACTTACCTCATGCATCATGAGCATCCTAATTACTCACTACAATGACTTTATAAAGCAATTTTCAAAACTTTCACAGGCCAGAGCTCAGTTTTGCC
Source organism: Periophthalmodon schlosseri (assembly GCA_000787095.1). Taxonomy (NCBI): domain Eukaryota; kingdom Metazoa; phylum Chordata; class Actinopteri; order Gobiiformes; family Gobiidae; genus Periophthalmodon; species Periophthalmodon schlosseri. Next base: position 13,532 of record KN468798.1, on the reverse strand, counting down.
ATCACCATAAAGTTAACAACATCTAGCGTGCTAACAGTGCACTTCCTGAATCTCAGATACACTTTATATGCAGAAAATACACAGCAGACTTATTTTGACATCAAGAGCTGCTTATAAATCTGTACTGGGCCAAGACACATTTTGCTTAAATACATGGGTAGTACAGAGTACAGGCCCTTTAAATAGTAGTAGTAGTAGTAGTAGTAGTAGTAGTAGTAGTAGTAGTATACTAATAGTATTTGACAACTCTAATTTGTATCAGTAAGTAAAATTGAAAAAAAAAAAATCTATTCTTATCAATCTTAAGCAATAGTAGTAGTAGTAGTAGTAGTACTAATAGTAGTAGTAGTAGTAGTAGTACTAATAGTAGTAGTAGTAGTAGTAGTACTAATAGTAGTAGTAGTAGTAGTAGTACTAATAGTAGTAGTAGTAGTAGTAGTACTAATAGTAGTAGTAGTAGTAGTAGTACTAATAGTAGTAGTAGTAGTAGTAGTACTAATAGTAGTAGTAGTAGCAGTAGTAGTACTAATAGTAATTGTAGTAGTAGTATTAGTAGCAGTAGTTGTAGTAGCAGTAGTAGTAGCAGTAGTACTAGTAGTAGTAATATTAATAGCAGTAGTAGTAAAAACTAGCAATAGTAGTAGTACTAGCATTAGTAGCAGTAGTAGTAGTAGTAGTACAGTAGTACTAGTAGTAGTAATATTAATAGCAGTAGTAGTAAAAACTAGCAATAGTAGTAGTAGTAGAGGTAATAGTAGTACTAATAGTAGTAGTAGTAGTGGAGTAGAAGTATTAGTCGTAGTAGTAGTAGTAGTGGTGGTAGTAGTAGTAAGAGTTGTAGTAGAAGTAGTAGTTGTGGTAGTAGTAGTAGTAGTAATAGTAGTAGTAGTAGTAGTAGTAGTAGGAGTAGTAGGAGTAGTAGTAGGAGTAGGAGTTATATTAGTAGTAGTAGTAGTACTTTGCACAAGGTAAAAAAGAGCTGATTTTAACATGCCATAATTACGCAGAACAGTGAATGTGATGCAGCCTTTATTCCATTGAAACAATCATTCCTAGGCCTTTTGTAGTTTTTCATAGTTGTGTTCCAATCGGCTGCGGGTATAGGACCAGTAGTCTGCTGTTATAGAGTGAAGTTGCCCTCTACCCCAGCCCTCTCTGTTGGATCAATGTGTGCCTCTCCGCCGCCCCCCAGAGGCAGGCAGGGCTGCTGTAATTGGGGCGTTCGTGCTGCAGAGGCCACAGAACAAGCACAACAGCCTTTTATATCTCCTCTACAATGAACTTCTCACAGGCACCTACAAGGAGCTCTCAGCTACCGGCTATTTTAGGAGTGAGGCAGAGAACGCAGCGCTGGCTCTCGGGGACATTAAAAATACTGCAGAAGAGTGGAAACGTACGGCTTTATTTGCTCATTTTGGTTTAAAGTGGGACTGCTGCCGGCCGATGGTTATTTTTAATTCAGCTACTATTTATATTGTACATTAACCAAATAAAGCTTGACTTATGGTGACTGAAGGCTTCTAGATGAGAATATTTATATGAATGTGTATAACTGATTCAATAGGTTAGTCTGTTTTGTCATTTTGATTTAATAATGCCACTGTCTTTGTGATAACATGTCTTTTCGCATTAAGCATAGCATTGATAAAATTAGTGTCAGCCGTAAAACTGCTGACATTACGTAATTGTAAAAATAAGTAAAGCTCTACCTTCCGCAGGCTCAAGACCAGAGGTGACAGAGCCTTTTCTGTGGCAGCGCCCAGACTGTGGAACAGCGCCCTCTGCCTGTCAGATCCTCTCTTGAGTCTTTAACACAGTTTAAGACTAGACTGAAAACCCACCTCTTCTCCCTGGCATTTAATACTAGTTAGACAGGATATCTTGGTGTTTTATTGTTCTTTTCTTATGTATCGTGTGATCTGCACTTTGGTCATCTGAAGTTATTTTAAATGTGTTATATAAATACACATGAATAGCAGTAAACATTTATATAAGCAAACGTCTAACATACTGAAAATGACAGGAAATATATGTCAACGAAATATATGTCAGCGTTTCCAACTCTTGTACTAAAACCATTAGGGCATTAAACTTCCATGTGTGTCAGCGTTAAACCCTCAGTACATGATGTCATACGCAGTTATACAAAACGGAGGTTGCATAGGCGCTCTACACCTGTCACATAATGTTTTACAAAGAGGTTTTCACAGCCGTAGAGGAGCTGACCTGGTTTAGAATAGCAATGAGCCACAAACTTTTAGAACTCTACTTCCTAAAGTGCTTACCGTAAATGAGGAGTAAAAAAGTGGCGTTGTCAGAGCGACCGCAGCCACGACAAGAGAGCACAGGGCTACAAATGATAAAGCATCACTGCGGATAGTTTGTTTTATGTTATATTGCACTTGTCCCGTTTAAGAATCCGTCCTGGAAAAATGAGTAGCTAACCAGCCAAGCAGTTCATGATGTCAAGTTGGTCTTTTTTTAGGTTATTACAACAACACACACTTGGGGCTCAGTTTTACACGGCTCGTTCCGTCGTTTGGAAAGCGGATTTGTGTGTTTATGAACTCAAAATGGGTCACAGTACCTGAGTTCCCTCCATCTGGGGCTACTACTCTGCCTGAGGTCTCTACCATAGACTGTACATATACATAAATGGACATAGCTAACCTGCTAGCTGCTGCGTTCCAAATAGGAAGTGAGCATGGACGCGCTCCCGGCACCATCGACTCTGGCTCCAATTCACTTTAATTATGAAACTGTCGCCCCTCTCTCTGTAACTGCTGCAGTGAGCCTCGTCATTTTGGTCTTAAAATGTTTGTATTAACCCGCTCTACATGGTCCTGTTTTTGTTTTTAATTTCACTAATGTGTCTGTGAATCAAGATATGAACTTTAATAACAGACAAATCAGGCGCCTTCTTTCCCCGAGGTCGGCCCCGCTAGCGTTAGCAACAGGTTTGATTGACAGTGTTGCTAAGCGCCCGCTCTCTGCTAAACCAGCGGTGTGGGTGGGGAGGGGCGTTTCCATCAACAGCCTGGCTCCGGATTGGCCCTTTGGTTGCTAGATACTCGTGACAGCCTGGCTCCGGATTGGCTCTTTGGTTGCTATGATACTCGTGGTCGGTACTCGGCTCCAAATTTCCCCCCTGTAACCGCCTCGATGAGCTTCATTTGACTGGAGCTGAACGCTACTGGTGACATCACACTCACTTAGTCCACTTCTTTATACAGTCTATGGTCTATACTCGCCAGGACAGGAGATTCAGGGGATGGAGCCGATCAAAAGAGGTAGTAAAGTTGTCAATAAATGGCAACAGAAATCTCTCATGCTGGCACTTTTTAATAAGTCACACCTCTGCCAAGGCTCTGGCTCAAACGCACAACATTATGTAATCCATACCTGGACGACTGAGGGATTACACAGACATCTTTTCGAAAACATTATGTAATTTAAGTACTTTGTAAAGGGTCCAACATCTGTTTGTCTTGCTGGAAGTGTTTGTTTTGCCTAGAAAGTTCCACAATATGGTATTACTTTAGTCAACTCCATGGAGATAAGTAGGGGCTCGCAAGGACAAGTTATAGGTCAGATCTGTCGACAGGCAAGCCCTGCCAACAGAAGAATGCAAGTATTTTTATAGCAATAAAACATCTGTAATTGAATAAATGCATAAGTATGTTTAATGCTGTAGTCTAGAACATTCCAGACAGAGCAATCACATCTCCACGGCAATAAACTGGGTCATATATTCATGACACAAGCGAGTTGTACGTCTTAAAGGGCCCATATTACGCTGTTTTCTGATCTATGTTATAATGTTGTTTAACACACAAACCCTGCATATTTAGGCTGAGTTCTTCTCTCAAACAGAAAACACTGTGTTGCACCTTGTGATGTCATGTGGTGATACAGGAAGTTCTCCAATGTGTTTTTAAACTCCACACACCTTCACTAGAATCATTTGGATGATTTCAGCTCTGGAACTGCCAAACTCTCTTAAACTAAAGGTAAAAAGTAGACGTTAACTTGAAAACTACCGCTTCATGACGTCACAAGGTGGAACAGAGCATTTTGAGCTTTGGAGATGTAGACAGACTAATAATAAAGTGTTATTCAAACATGTGTGAATGAAACAAAACACAAATCCAGGTATGTTTTTGAGGTAACATTATAACATGGCTTAAAGTGTGTAATATGGACCTTTGTTTACTTCATAACTCGAAACGCAAAAATACTACGCTACTTAGACCACAAATGAGACAAAAACGCATACATTCACCCTTCAACTACATATTAACAACTGGTCCACACGTATATCTCAACATGCCTGACTGATTTCCTTGTTCTAACTCCATTTTACATTCTCGCTCTCCCATACATCGTGCTCGTGTGTGCGTGTTTCACAGACCTCCACATCCGCTGTGATTTATTATATGGCTTAAAGGGACACGCTGCTTTATGGGGTCACACGAACAACATGGCCGCCTGGCGTAGCACTGTGCTCTCCGTGGACCTGCTGGCGGTGGCTGTGCGTGCCAAACCACCACGGCAGCTCCAAACATTCCAGTCTAGTGCGTGTACGAATTCGACACAGCGAGATGTATTGGTGTAGTCTGCAATGCTGGTCTTATCAGCTGCACACAAGGCTGCTATGTAAATATGCTAAAGCTAATGGATGTCTGATTTATACCTGCCTCTAATGTGTCCTGCGTTCAAATGTGATACTTCCCATATTACACAAAATTGACTCTTGTGAGCTTTAAGTCATGTTATAATGTTGTTACCTCCTCAAAAACATACCTGGAGTTGTGTTTTGTTTCATTCACACATGTTTGAGTAACACTTTATTATTAGTCTGTCTACATCTCCAAAGCTCAAAATGCTCTGTTCCACCTTGTGATGTCATGAAGCGATGGAAATGTGTTTGTTTTGCCTAGAAAGTTCCGCAATATGGTATTACTTTAATCAACTCCATGGAAATAAGTAGGGGGGACTTGTCGCAAGGACAAGTTATAGGTCAGATCTGTCGACAGGCAAGCCCTGCCAACAGAAGAATGCAAGTATTTGTATAGCAATAAAACATCGATAATTGAATAAATGCATAAGTATTTTTAATGCTATAGTCAAGAACATTCCAGACAAACCAATCACATCTCCATGGCGATAAACTGGGTCATATATTCATTGACTCTTGTGAGCTTTAAGGCCTGTTATAATGCTGTTACCTCATCAAAAACATACCTGGAGTTGTGATTTGTTTCATTCACACATGTTTGAGTAGCACTTTATTATTAGTCTGTCTACATCTCCAAAGCTCAAAATGCTCTGTTCCACCTTGTGATGTCATGAAGCGGTAGTTGTCAAGTTCAACAGCTGCATTTGACTTTTTCTTCAGTAGAGATTGGCAATTCCAGGGCTGAAATCATTCAGATGATTTTAGTGAAGATGTCTGGAGTTTAAAAACACAGTGGAGCACTTCCTGTATTACCACATGACATCACACGGTGGAACAGAGTGTTTTCTGTTCCACCTTGTGAACAACTCCAGGTATGTTTGTGATAAGGAAACAACATGATAACATAGATCAGTAAATAGTGTATTATGGACCCTTTAAGCATGATCTTGTATTATTATATACTAGGGATACATGGAAACAAGCACCTGCAGCTGCTTGTTTCCACGGAGATGTCATTGCGTTGCCTGGAATATTACACAGTATGGCATTAAACGTATCTAGATTGCATTTATTCAGTTGCAGTTTTGATTTATTTATTTTTAATACCATGAGAAACATCTGATCTGACCTGTAAATGTGCCTGGTGGTGTCACTTACTTGTCTCCATGGATTTAGATAAGGTTAATGCCATACTGTGGAACTCCCAGGGCAAAGCAATAACATCTCCATAGAGACAAGCAGCTGGCAAAGCCTCTATCAGAAAAGTTACATACTGCGCCTTTGATAGCCTTTGTAGAAGCCCACCTGTCTGGAAATGGCGAAGTTGAAAAACAGGGATTACAATATCTGTAAAAAATGTATATAAAGGAGACTTTTTCAGTTAAAAATATAAAAAAACACCTTTCCCTTTCTCATGAGGGATAAAACCTGCAGGTGAACAGCGCTGGCCGACTGTGATGGTTTGTAATTGTGGGCCACACTCTCTCTGTTGTTACATGCACAATCTTCACAGTCATAGCATCATCTGATTCTCTGTTTTTTTGTTTTTTTTTTCATTTTTATTGTATTTATTTTGTCTCAGGTGGGGGCAAAAGGGGCATAGTTTTGATGGTGAGTCGGCGAGGACAGAACACGGCGGTGGGCAGCATGCAGGCACCTGTGTGAACCCGACAGAGGAGCCTCAACTCTCGGTAAGTAATATTCAAATGGATTAATAAGTGACTATACAACCAAATGTGCAAAACAGAGTTACAGTTATTCACAGCAGCGTTGGTGCTAGCACTGTGTCTCCGCCTCTCAGCAAGAAGGTCCCAGGTTCCACTGTTTCTCACTGTGTCGGGGTGGGTCCGGTTTTCCCCGTGAGCTCGAAACATGCACAGTAATACACTGCCTGGCCAAAAAAAAAGTCACCACCTGGATTTAACTAAGCAAATAAGTACGAGCCTCCTATTGGATAATTACCTAGGTTCAGGCAACAGTCTGTGCTCAAAGAATGAGGTCAGTGACTACCTGAATATACTGAATGACCAGGTTATTCCATCAATGGATTTTTTTCTCCCCTGATGGCACCGGCATATTCCAAGATGACAATGCCAGGATTCATCGGGCTCAAATTGTGAAAGAGTGGTTCAGGAGCATGAGACGTCATTTTCACACACGGATTGGCCACCACAGAGTCCAGACCTTAACCCCACTGAGAATCTTTGGGATGTGCTGGAGAAGACTTTGGGCAGTGGTCAGACTCTACCATCATCAATGCAAGATCTTGGTGAAAAATGAATGCAACACTGGATGGAAATAAATCTTGTGACGTTGCAGAAGCTTATCGAAACAATTCCACAGCGATGCCGTAATAAAGCTAAAGGCGTCGACGAAGGTAGGCAACGAAATAGCAGAGTGTGTGACCTTTTTTTTTGGTGACGACTTTTTTTTTGGCCAGGCAGTGTAATCCTCCAGCTAAGGTAGTCCTGACCAAGCCTAGCAACAACATCTGGAAATGGATCAAATGCAGAGGACAAATTTTGTAAATAGTGCAAATTTTTTCATGAAAAAGAAGAAAGTTAAGACTAGACCCCAAAGTATTTTTTTATTTTTTATTAGATCATTACATAATTCATGAACCTTTATTTAAACAGGGAGACCAGTTGAAAGCCTAACTCTCTTTTACAACAGTGCCCAGTACACATACAAAAACATGACAATGACAATAATATTAAAACAGTAAAATGCTATATAAACATGAGGGATTCATCAATGAATAAAATACAATACAATGCAGAATATTAAATCAATGAATGAAAATCGATTTGAAATTTAAAATGTTCTACAGATGGAAACTGTTAACTTAGTGTTTGCGGTTTGTTCCACCTGAATGGCCCATAGTGATGAAAAGCGCTTTTAACCAGTTCCCTATTAACAGAACATTTTGCATAAAGTTGTTAAATAAACAGTTTGAGGTGTTTGTTTCAGCTCATTTTCCAGAAGCGTTTTAATCGCAAATGTACTGAATGTTCATCGCGCAAACTATTTTGAGAAAGACTTTATTTATGCATTAGGTGGCATCAGCAGTCTGAAATAGAACTTAACACAGAGCACATTTTGGATATACGTCACATGAACCAATTACAACATTCAGTGTGACGCAGGTCTCACCGGTTACAAAGACGCGCGACCCATTTATAACCAAAGTTTGAACTCTTAAAACAGAATGGAACTGACGAGTAAGACTGAACACGACAATTCAGAGCAAAACAGCCTTAATAATAAATCTCATGTTTATTCCTTGATGACATTTTGAGTCGTCACATCGGGCTCGCCATCACAATGGATCTGTGTCGGCGTCGGGCTTGTGAGACTTGAGGCGTTTTATGTGACAGCGTACAGCGGAAATGCAGCGGATCAATAATGGATGAAATGATCGGAACAGGCTGTGAGGGGAAGAGAAGCAGACAGACGGGGGCCGATAAAACTGTGACTTCAAAAGCACAACCTAGAACTAACACGTAACTGTATATGGATTTTAAAAGAGCTACTGGGACCAGCCGGCAGTGGTATAGACATAGTTATGCTTTTGAGACATTGTTTAGTATAGTATCGCAGTATTTGTATCATTACTACAGTAGAAGTAATGTGAGTAGTCGATAACTATTGGGTCTAAAGTATATGTAAGAAAATATTGTGTTTTGCTAATACTACTAGTACAGTTGGTACTATAAACAACAACACCACAACTTCTACTAATACAACTTCTACTACAGCATCTATTACTACCACTACTACTTCTACTTCTACTACTACTACTACTTCTAAAATTCTTTGTATGTGGAGTTTGTATTTTAATAACCAGGTCTCCCAAAAAACAAAAACAAAAAAAAAATCAAATGTTTATTACTTCTAGTGCTACCACAACTTTGACAAATACTGCTACCACTACTACAACTACTACTACTGTCAATCCAACTACTACTATCACTATACACCTGTCGCAACTATCCTAACGTTTCATTACTTAAAGTGGGACTAAACACCTAAACTCCGCCCACAACCACATTTCAAATAGAGCTGCTAAACTTACCTGGAAAATTTAAGAGGAGAGGGAGGAGGAGGAGGGGGCGGGGTCTGGAGGCAAACGGAACAGCGTGATTGGTCTAACAAGTATCCACACCTCAAACTCCGCCCCTGCAGCCAGGTATTTGTAATCAGAGACACCTGGTTGTAATCAGTGCAGTCTTGTGTGATGTTACATAGTACTTGAAACTGCCACTGAAGAGGACACACACTGAGATTCAGCCGTTTTTGACCAGGAAGCTGCAAATTGACCTAGTTTGCACTTAAGTTGCCAAAAATGACTCGGAACAGTGGATAATGCTATTACCTCCTCTGTTGCGCTAATGCTAATCGCTAATATGTGACTAGACCTCATTAAACTGCCTACATTCAAAACGCAAACATACCATTGGCTATAGAAGATAGTACAAAACAATTTCACGGGTTCATTTGCCGGATTTAAGCGTGTTCTGAAACTCCAACCTGCCCGGGCTGAAGAAAATCCCCGCCGCCGGCCTGTGCCGTGATGGAGCAGGGAAATACATTGCGAGGGGTATAAATATTGCAGAGTGAGTACACGGAGGGCTTTTTGAACCATGAATTATTACAAAGTCCAGTGGCCCGATGCCAGGAGTATATCTCGCGCTAAGCTGCAGCAGGGGAATTGTGGGTAAGAGCACACCACAAATACCACCAATGACACAGGAGCGATGGTCTTACGCTCTACTCTCAGTGGTGGGCAGACACTTCACTAGATTCACTATGATACCAACTACTCCCAGATAGTTTTTTCTTTATATATTTTTTCTTATTTGTTTGTGGATTATTGTTTTTCTGATTTAGGCGATTATTAAAGGTTCTATATTACGCAAAGTTGTGAGTTTTAAGCCATGTTAGAATGTTATTAGTCTGGCTACATCTCAAAAGCGCAAAATGCTCTGTTCCACCTTCTGATGTCATGAATTGGTAGTTTTCAAACTAACAGCTACCGTTTACCTTTAGTTCAGTAGAGATTGGTAATTCTAAAGCTGAAATTATCCAAATGATTCTAGTGAAGGTGTGTGGAGTTTAAAACACATGTCAGCACTTCCTGTATTACCACATGACATCACAAGGTGGAACAGAGTGTTGTCTGTTTGAGAAAAGAACTCACCCCAAATATAAAGGATTTGTGTGTTAAACATGTGAATGAAACAAAACACAACTCCAGGTCTGTTTGTGATGAGGAAACAACATTATAACATAGATCAGAAAATAGTGTGATATGGGCCCTTTAAGATGTTATTATATTAGTATAGGTATTGTAGTAGTAGGAAGTGGTAGTAATAGTAGTAGTAGTAGAAGTAGTAGTAATACATTTTATTTAATAGGTGCCTTTCTGGGCACTCAAGTTTGCCTAACTAGTAGTAGTAGTTGTAGTAGTAGTAGGTGTAGTAGTTGTTGTTGCTGTAGTAGTGTACAACTACTCTCTTACTGAATCATAACTGACCTGGGGTTGTCAGGACCTTAACCTGCAGATAATGTTTACAATGTTTTTGACCTCATATCTAGGTCAAAAACATTGTAAACAAGACACATATAGATAAGGTTTATCACATTTAAAAAAAACCAAAACATTACACAGCATCTTTAACCAGCGGTGGAATGTAACAGAGTAAAAGTGGTAAAGTACTGTACTGTACTGTAAGTATAAATTTGAGGTATTTGTACTTTACTTAAATAGATTTTAAAGTGGATGCTTTTTAATTACTTCACTACATTAGAGAGAGGGTATCTGTACTTTGTACTCCACTATTTTGAACAGGACTGAGCAAACAAAAATATATAAATGAAACAGCCAGAAAAAAATTATTGATTCGATAGTTTCTGTTGAACAAAATTCAGCACAAATCTGTATCAAAATCACTACATTTGAAGCTTCATAAGAAATACTTTTACTTTTTAAACGATGCTTTAATACTTTTACTTAAGTAGATTTTTCATATGATACTTTTACTTCTACTTGAGTAGTTTTTGCTGCAGTATCTGTACTTTTACTTTTGCCTTTAACTTTTGACTGGCTGAAATTTACAGTGTTGCAACAAAATGGTGGAGGGACATGTTCATTGATGCAAAGAACAGAATCAGGTTTTATGATTAGAAAGAAAAGAGAGAGACAGAGAGAGAGAGAGAGATAAAGAAGAAAAGATAATCCGTGCATTTGCTGACATGTTTCTTTTGAATAGCAGATGTCTGAGAATGAGAGATAGGGAAAACAAATCAAATCTTTTCCACAGCAGATAGCGGCCGTAGTCTTTCGTGAACACTCTAAGCCATAAACAGATCAGAGATTACAGTGTGAGGAATATAAAAAGTACAAGGAAATGATTATAATTTATCGATAATCTTTCATTTGTACCAGAGATGAGAGCGTTATCGAAATCTCTAATTCATTTAAAGTTCAAGTTCTTTGCAAAGTGAAGAGAACCCCAATGATTCAAATAACTTGCTCTGAAATTGATAAATGTAATAAAATAGTATCTGTATGTTTCCATGGAGATGTTGTTGCTTTGCGTGGAATGTTTCACAGTATGGCATTTTGCTTATCTAACGTGCATTTTTACTGTGCGTTTTACTGTATGAAGTTAAAGCCATAGTGTGGAATGTTCTAGGCAAAATAAACAACTTTACATATAGACAAGCAGCCGGGAGAGCCCCACTAAAAAAATTACGTAGTTCACCTTTAAGAACTGCTGCTATTACTACTACTGCTACTATAACTACTACTACTACTACTACTACTACTACTACTACTACTACTACTACTACTACTACTACTACTACTACTACTACTACTACTACTACTACTACTACTACTACTACTACTACTACTACTACTACTACTACTACTACTACTACTACTACTACTACTACTACTACTACTACTACTACTACTACTACTACTACTACTACTACTACTACTACTACTACTACTACTACTACTACTACTACTACTACTACTACTACTCCTACTGCTGCTGCTGCTGCTGCTCTGCTGCTGCTGCTGCTGCTGCTACTTCTACTGCTACTATAACTACTACTACTACTACTACTACTACTACTACTACTACTACTACTACTATTGCTAATACTGCTACTACTACCGCTATTACTACAGTTCACTACTATTAAGTGGCAACTGTGATTTCTACAACTGGTACCACATTGCTACAACAACTACACCTACTACTACTACTAGTACTAGTACTACTACTACTACTACTTACTATTACTATTGCTAATACTACTACTATTGCTATTACTACTACTACACTACTACTAAGTGGCAACTGTGACTTCTACAACTGGTACCTTGTTGCTACAACAACTACACCTACTACTACTACTACTAACTGCTATTACTACTATGAACTACTATTACTACTACTACTACTACTGCTACTCCAGCTCATATAGTTTAGTTTACTTAGCAGTGCAGTTACTGAAACACCAGCTCATTCTGAACTCCATACCTAATCCTCTACTACTACCACTACTACTATTACTACTACTACTACTACTACTACTACTACAGCTCATATAGTTTAGTTTACTCAGCAGTGCAGTTACTGAAACACCAGCTCATTCTAAACTCCATACCTAATCCTCTTACAATGATGAAAAAGGGGGATGAAAATATGCTTTATTTTAGTATGAATCCCCTTAATCATTTTGGCTTCAAACGCTTCACCCCGTTTTATCTCGTTGGCTGCTGTTCAGTAATGTCCCAGCCAGAAGTTTGACATTTTAAAACGGTCACTAGATGGTGCTGTGGTTCCTATTTTGTCTCCATAGGTTTCTCTGTCTGATCCTATATGAGAGACCGTGTGCATAGGAAACACTGTCACACTGTTAGTAATATGTTAGTTTTATGTATTTTAGGCCGTTTACAGGACTTGTAATGGAACCCAAACATTTGTATTTAAATGAACTGTGTGTAGTCCGCCTCCTTATAGTTTTAAAACAAGAATCAGAACTGACCCTGGGTTGCCAGCGAAGCCTGCAGACAGAGGACACATACAAGTTCTCACGTGAAAGCTCAGAACCTCCAGAATTCACTCACGATGTGCTGCAGGTGCTGGGGTTTAGGTATTAAGAATTCAGAATCTGGCAACCCAAATGAGAGAATCACGTGAGGCTCGTTCTGCTTTCTGATGCTAAGTGTTACCAGCGAAAGATATATATTTGATTCCCATGTATTCAAAACTGGACTATTACGGACCTGCTTCTGCTTAATAGCTTTTGCTGAATATACTTTCAAGCCACAGTTAGCTACTTCTAAAAAGAAAGGTTAAAGAAATGGCATATTGTTTTACTGTCTTAGTTCTTATTAAAAGCTATGAATCAATCCACTTATTCCACAGCCCTGTTTTTCTATTACCAACACTGCACAACGCTATGTCCACAGCACTTCCTCTAGCCTCCAGTAGATGGCAGTCCTTCGATACAAATGCCTTGCTCCTCTCTCCTCCACACCCGTGTATATCCTTCAGTAGGTGTGCCCTCACCGCCGTCACCTCCATCTCTCCCCTTCTCGACGTGAACTAAAGTGACAGCTCAAATGGACTTTTATGCACTCGTAACAAACTTCACAAGCTCAACCATAACATTTCATGGATTAATATCTACATGAATCTTTTTTTTTTTTTCTTCCCCCCCCCATAATTCTCTCTTGTGTTCTTGTACCAGGATGGCGTCACCGCGCTCACACGCGCAGAAACGCGCACACACCTTATTGCCATCTGTCGGTGCAGTGGCCCATGACTGT
>KN468796.1:50765-70906 GCA_000787095.1 Periophthalmodon schlosseri | reverse complement strand
ACTATTACTAGTACTACTACTGCTACTGCCACTACAGTAACTACTTGTATTACTACATCACAAGCTCAGATGGTAGAAAGCTCATCATGGCGGAGTCATATTCACTGACCCACAGGTTGGCGGATCAGTTTTCCACAGGTGAATACTGTTACTGTATCCTTGGGCAATACACTCGCCATGCCCCAGTGTCTACGTCCATGAATGTGTGTGTGATTGGGTGGGTGGTACCTTGAAGATAGAAAAGTGTTATGTAAATATGACCATTTACCACTACTAGTGGTACCACTACTACTACTACTACTACTTCTACAACTACTACTTTAGCTCCTTTATACCATATCAGCAGAAAATCACTGCCTACAAAACAAGGAAATTTGGACAAGTTCAGTAGTCTACTACTACTACTACTACTGCTGCTGCTGCTACTACTACTACTGCTGCTACTACTACTACTGCTGCTGCTACTACTACTACAACTACTACTTTAACTGCTTTATACCATATCAGCAGAAACTCACTGCCTACAAAACAAGGACATTTGGAGAAGTGCAATAGTCTACTAATACTCTACTACTACTCACTGCCTACAAAACAAGGACATTTGGAGAAGTGCAATAGTCTACTAATACTACTACTACTACTACTACTACTACTACTGCTGCTGCTGCTACTACTACTACTACTTTCGCTCCTTTATACCTTATCAGCAGAAACTCACTGCCTACACAACAAGGAGAAGTCCTTAATAGTCTCCAGTGCATTTGCGAACCTTGATCAAATCCACCATTAAAGTTACATAACGCTTACTGACGGCCCGCCACAATACTGTGTCACATCTCTCCCTGCTCCTCGCCGTGGCTGTCAGGAGCGCTTAAACAACCACTTCTGACTATAATCACTGAGAAAGAAGATGGATTAGTCCGGGACTTTTGGATGCCACTATTGCATTGTTTACTGTCAACCGCTCACAAGATTTAAACAGCCCAGATAGAAGAGAATAGAAAGGTACCGCTGTCAGCTTAGGGAGAATTAAAGGATGACTATACAAGCTAATTTATTCAGTATGTGCGAGATTTGCAGAATTTGGACACAATAGCAGAAACAACTAAGCTACAAAATGTGTTCTGGGGTAGCGTGAAAATGTTCGTTGACATCAGGTGAAACAGAATGAGTTCATATTCAGATGTGCAGACTGTACTGTTACCTTCTATATGAATAAATAGACTTTTTTTGGGCATTTTTAAAGGTGCACTGTGTAACTTTTCTAGAGGGTGTGTTCAGCCACTTGCTTGTGTCCATGGAGATGTTATTGCTTTGACTGGAATGTTCCACAGTGTTACATTAAACATAATATCTTGCATTTATTTATGGTTTTATTGCTCAAAAGTACCTCGAAAAACAGGCTTTCTCACTGTGAGCGGGTTTGCCTTTCCACAGATTTGACCTGTAACGTGGAACAGGGAACAGATTTGAAACATAAAACATTTTATGCCGTGCAGTAACATCTCCACGGGCGCAAGGAAAGTTTTGTAATGTGCCTTTAAGAGCAAAAAATAAGTAAATAAATAAAAATAGGGCATTAACAAAACAATACCAATGTTGTTTATGATAACCTCCCTCATTAACCTCCCTTCCTGTCCCTCTCTCCACTTTTCTCTCTCTCTGCACCTTTCTCTTTCCTTCCCTCTCCCATCTCTTTATCCTCTCACCATTTCATTCTCTCTCTCTTTCTTCAACTCTGTCCTCTCACTCTGTCTCTCCCTCTCCCTCCCTCTCTCCTCTCTGTCTCCCTCCCTAATAGTGCACCTTTAATTAAAACTAACATTAAAATAAAAAAAAAAAAAACAGCAAACGAATTTGCATAAAGAAAACAACATCAGCTGGTGCAAAATGTTTCTTGTACTAACTTTATTTTACAGAACATTGCTGTCGACTGTTCAGAAGATTTAAAGTGCATATGACAAGTTAGACTACACTTTTCAAACTTAGTTACCATGGTTACATGAAAGACAATTTAGGTGAAGTTTACCATTTCACTTCCTGGCCGGACACGGGCAGTAGATACGACATATGTAGAGGGAATTACAGTACTGTTTCCTAGCAACCGTAATGTCAACAAGGCCCCAGAAGTGTCTAAATTACACGATAATTCTGATTAGACTAATACAAATAAACGACAACAGCTTTATTTTGTTGATAAAGGGTTTAAAACGTCAGATAAATGCCTTCCTCGTGCGTAAATCGTCCCTGCATTTGGGATGGAACAATTTTGAGTATTGGTGACATACGTAGAGGTATTCAGTTTTAGAACTCAACATTTCCTTTGTACTTTTCAACTTTTTTTTTCCCACAGACTGATACTTAACTAATGTAAAACTCTGATAAACATTTACCACAGGTATTATCCCACCAAACCAAGTCAGAACCCGAAGGCACGGCCAAGACGGGACCGAATAGAAAGGTACCGTTGTCAGCTTAGAGGGAATTAAAGGAGCTAATTTATGCGGCGTTTGCGAGATCGGATGAATTTGGACACAATTGGTCCAGATATGGTAATTCCTAAAGACATATGCTGGGTAGTCATTGTGATAAAGGACTTAACGGTAATTCTATGCAGTGTTTGAGCCAGTAGTCATGGAAAAAATCAAAGCGGTTTACAGAAGTGGATACTGGCCAGCCTCATAAACCTGTAAAAAACGTCAAACGAAAGATACGTTATTGTAATTATGCTGAGTCGGCTGTTGACGGCTTGTCACCGAATTCTCTATTTCACTCTTGTTGTTTCTGGTCACGTGGTCAAATTTTTATGTAGCGCTTTTCCACCTTCTTGGCACTCAACGCGCTTTACATCAAGGAACCGCTCGCCCCTTCACTCGCGCGTCACTACACTAGCGTGCACAGACACTGGAGGCGAAGTGTCTTGCTCAAGGACACAACGACAGCATTCATCAGTGGGAGCTGGGATCGCGCCGCCGACCTTTGGGTCGCTCCGCCAACTGAGCTGCTGCCACCTCACGAATGCAAAAGTGTACTGCAACCGGCTTGTCTTCGTTTAGCTTGCAATGTTCCACAGTATTGCATTAAAGGTATATAAATGCTCGCAAAATACCTTTCTATGAGCGGGGCGTCCTCTCCATAGATCTGACCTGTGACTGGACCTGGTTGTCTACGGGGAAAACAATAGGTGTTTCAAATGCCTTGAAGGTGGAAAAGCGCCAAGTAAAAAATGTGACCTTTTACCATAAAATAACCTTGTAAAGCTGTGTAGTAGTAGTGTGATTCATGAATTCATAAAAATATATGGTCAAAACGACTCAAAATCAGGACACTATTCTGAGTTCATCTGAGAGCAGTGTGACAGTGGACAGTGAGCAGTCCTCCCACAGAGAGAGAGGAGCACCGCCCCGAGCCACTGCTGCTCATTCAAATGGAGAACGGGCACACACAGAACACACACAGAACACACACAGAACACACACAGAACACACACAGAACGCACACAGAACAACACAAAACGACACACACAGAACACACACAGAACACACACAGAACACACACAGAACACACACACACAGAACACACACAAACAGAACATGCACAAACAGAACACACACACACAGAAGGCACACACACACAGAATGCGCACACAGAACACACACAGAACACACACAGAACACACACAGAACACACACAGAACACACACAGAACACACACACACAGAACACACACACACACACACATAACACACACACAGAACGCACACACAGAACATGCACAAACAGAACACACACACAGAACGCACACACAGAACATGCACAAACAGAACACACACACAGAACGCACACACAGAACATGCACAAACAGAACACACACACAGAACGCACACACAGAACATGCACAAACAGAACACACACACAGAACGCACACACAGAACATGCACAAACAGAACACACACACAGAACGCACAAATAGAACATGCACAAACAGAACACACACACAGAACGCACACACAGAACATGCACAAACAGAACACACACACACAGAACATGCACACAGAATGTGCACACAGAACACACACAAAACGCACACACAGAACGCACACACAGAACGTGCACACACAGAACACACACACACAGAACATGCACACACATAGTGCCACTATTATAGCCACAGTTGCCCTGAGGTAGAGTCTTGGAAGCGAGGCTGCCAATCTGCACCATCGGCCCCTCCAACCACCGACACTCACGCTCCATATTCATATATAAGCCATGTGAGTGCAGTGTCTTGCCTAGAGGCACAACAGCACTATGCACCAGAGCCACTGCTGCCCTGTTACTGCACCTCCATAATGTCAAGTAATTCTGATATTTTGTATCTAAAATATACACTATGTGGGTGACATAAGGGAGTCTAGCTGCTGCCGAAGCTTTTTCAAATCACATCCTCACAAACACTTGTTTAGGCTTTTCTCTCTCTCTCTGTCCCTCTCTCACTCCATCCCACTATCTTTCTCTGTTTCTACCTCCCTCCCTCCTCCCTCTCCGTCTCTTCCTCCTTCTCGTTCTCCCTCTACCTCTCCCTCCCTCCACTTTTTCTCATTCTAATTCCTGTCTCACTTTATCTCCCTCTGTTTCTTTCTCTCTCCCTACCCCTCTTTGTCATTCTCTCTCTCTCCAGACCTCACCGTTTCCCTCTCTCTTTGTCATTCTCTCTCTCCTCTCTCCCTCTCACGTCCCTGCCTCTTACTCAACTCCAATTTTCGAGGCCATTTCACCTGCCCAAACCCTCCCTCCTCTCCTCCTCTCTGCCGCTCCAACTGGTGCGCCACTGTCCCACATTACCTCCGGTTACCCCCGGTTACCCCCTTCCCCTCTGCTCGGGCGTGTTGTGGCGTGCCGCGAATCCCCCCAAAAAAATTCGACTCATCCCCGTTAAGCATGGTATTCTGGATAGATACAGACACATAATCCTCTGCCCAAGTCATCAGGCCGCTAATGACGTTATCGCCCCGGCAACCAGGCACCGCGAGCTCGCCAAAGCACAGCAGGACGGGGAGAGGGGCAGGCAGAGTGGCCATTTTTAATCTGCTTTGAGTGGGATATTCGAGGTAATGTGTGGCATACATTCAGGACAGTGTTATGTAAAAGAGGAAATGCCTTTGTGCATGTGGTGGAGGTTTAAGCACGAGGCTCATGTGACAGTGAATGGAGTGCGTTGGATTTAAATCATATGAGTTTATAGATAACAGTTTAGACATACATGGAAACATATTTTAAAGCGGGCCTATCCTGCAAAATGGACTTTTTTTAGAGCTTTTAACCATTTACTCACCTGAGGCTGTGTTTCGAGTGATTTGTGCGTGTTTGAGCGATCTTTAATCGCTTATTTTCAACTCCCGTTTTAGCCGCCACTGGCGTACGCCCACTCTGTACTTACTACCTTTCCCAATTTTATTTTCTTAATCTGTGACACGCGCAGGATTCAGAATTGTTGCGTATTCATTTTGGTACAAATGGAAAAAAAAAAAAAAATCTGCTACTCGCTAGGGTGCAGCTATCCATAAACGGGGCCGACAGCTACACGGCTCTTTGTTGTGATGACGTTCACGACGACGTCAGCTCCCATTGGGCACTGCATTTTTCTAACGCGGAAGTCAGCGAACTTGTTTCTTTTATTAAGTTGTTTGAGTTCACAATTAATAAGCTATAAAGCAGATACAAGCACGATAGGTCTTCTTTAATGGAACTTTTCTGATGGAAGGTTTGCCATTGGTTTGTCTCCATGGAGATGTTATCGCTTTACCAGGGATGTTTCACAATGTGGCGTTGAACTGACATATCTTGCACATATTCATTTATAGGCACTTTTATTGCCCAAAAAAACCATGCATTCTTATTGTGAGTGGGGTCACCTCTCCCCAGGTCTGACCTGTAAATTGAAGTCACCTGCTTATGTCACCATAGATGTAGTTCAGAAATATTATAGAAATATATTATATAGAAATATGTTTGTGCAGTTGAAGCAGGCCTAGATGATTTACCCCTGCAGTACCTGGACACATTGTTATTTTTAAGCATATCTTTTTTTTAACTTTATGCTTGCCCTTATTTGTAATAGCTATATTTCTACTTTTTTAAAATATTATTATTATTCAGTGTTTTATGTTGCACTTTATCACCGAAGAAAGTTCCTAGTTTGTGAGTTGTGTTCACTGACAATGGCAATAAAAGTCTTCTGATTCTGATTCTGATGTTAAAAAGCCCCAAATATTACTACATATATTTGAGTAAATATTTATAATTTAATACTTGATTAAGTTTAGTTTAATTTAATTACACCTGAACAAACTTTCAGGGTTTGATAGTTGAACATAGTGCAGTTATAGCAGAAGTAGTCAAAGTACTGTAAATGGTCACTTTTATATAGCACTTTTACAGCCATCAGTGGGCACTCAAAATGTGTACACAGACACTAGAGAGGAGGGTTAAGCATCTTGTCCAAAAAGTAGTGCAATATTTGAGTTGAATGCGTATTTTTCTTTCTATTTCCCAACTCAAAGTCTATAGAATAGTTGTAGAATGGGCTATATGTCAGTCTGTCTATCTACTCAGTGACAGCACACAGTAATTACGCAGAGTTTGTTGCTTTAGTTTTGCCACGAAATTGCCAGTGTTTTACATGAATGAAAAATTAATGCACAAGTCGCTTCTTGAGGGGTAACACTGTATTACAACCACACAAACAATGTACTACAACCCTCGAATCCTCTCCTTTTACTTCATTTAGCCCAAATAAATGCATAGGTTCATAAAAAAAAGAAAAAAGCAGCTTGCCTGGGATCACACTTCTCTAATACTGTGCAGAGATGTCAGTCTGGTCACGGTGAATTCCCCTGAGTTCAGATGGGTGTGATTGACAGGTGGATTAGCCAATCAGGGACATGCGTGGTTCATCCATATCAAAACAAATATGGCTGCTTACATAGAAAAAAAAAAAAAGAAAAAAAAACCATCCATATCAAAACAAATATGGCTGCTTACATAGAAAAAAAAAACAGAAAAAAATATCACAAGGGACTGAAAAACATCACGGACTTCTGCAGAATCACTGAACGAAGCACTAAACTGTTAATCTGAGGTGAGGGAAATGTCATTTTGTTTGTAAACGATGGGTGACCAATGAGCTCCTTTGTTCCACACGCGTCACTGAAATAAACAAATCTGATTGCACGATCACGTTCGTTTCTGGCTCGAGGGCGTGGTGATCAGACTGATATCCCTCTGTGTAAAAAAATACAGAGAGAGATCATTCTGAACTTGCCGGGCAGCCAATCACCACCAAAGTGTTGTGTACAGACGAGCCATAATGAAAAAGAATAGCAAATGAGCTGCTGGCACGTCCATAGATGCCGCGTGCATAATTCCATTAGAAAACAGTCGATGTTCATTGGAGCTGTAATATGGTCTCCACTGCTGCAGACATGCTGGCCTGATTGATGGGCAAATTGCGGGGGATTGTGTTTACTTTTTCATTTTAGCTAGTTAGTGATGCCTTAAGTGTTCCGTGTCTCCATCTACATCTCCAGTCTATCCCCAATCCGCTTTGTGAATAAACGGGAAATGCCATAATTCTAAACTCTAGGTAAACCTCTCTGTGATGGAACACAGGAGGCCTTGGGTAGGATTTAGCCATCGCGAGCGTCAAAGTACAGGGCTATTTTAAGTGCTATTATCAATATGCAATGTTACCCGCAGCGGTGTTGCTAACCTAAGTGGCTTATACCCATGGAGACGTGTGTAAACAAGTGAGGTAAACATGTTCACGGTTGTGTGTAAAAGACCGACTCAGGACAACAGAGGGTGGGATTCAAATTGCATTATTACGGAAACAATGGCTTAGACGCGCTGGAAAAATACTTAACTTAAATGGCCACTATGTACTATGGAAAGTATATATATGTGATTCCCTGCTATACATATGTGTATATTTTGGTTGTATTTAATCAGTGCATAAATATACCTCATATAATTCTGTCCATATTAACATATACTTAATTTTTTTTGTTCAGGATTGTTTTTTTGCCACTCGATGTCATACTGAACCACAAGCCGGCAAATCCAGGTCATGTGGTGTCCAGCAGCCAATGGGATCATTTTGTTCAAACCAGGAAGTGAGCGCCGCAGTGCTGGTCAATAAAGATGCTATATCCACGCCTTAGTCTTCCCTACTTAGTCATTTTTAGTGAACAAATACTTTTTTTTGAGTGTGTTTGTGTGTGTGTTACTGAAAATACACTATTTATTCTAACAATTTACGTAAGAGCAGTTGTTTGAAAATTGGAAGGTTGACCGCTTGGATCCAGTTCTACGCACTCTACGCGTTCCATAGTGTAGTTGTGTTCATGAGCAAGACACTTCACCCACTTGAATGACGTGCATTGTCAACAGATGGTAAATAGTCACATTTTTATCCTTTTTTTTTTTTTTTATACAGTGCTTTTCCAGCTTCAAGGCACTCAAAGCGCTTTACATCAAGAAACCAGTCACCCATTCACACACATATTAATACACCAATGTACAACAACACTGGGGAGTGAGGTGGGTTAAGTGTCTTGCCCAAGGACACAATGACAGCCTTTGGGATCTGGAATCGCACCGCTTACCCCTGGGCCAGTGGATCGAAGGGAGGGATTTGAACCGCCAACCTTCAGATCAGTGGACGAACCCAGCCACTGCTCCTGTTTACAAAAGTTGAACTCAAGATTTGTAGATATGTAGATTGAAAATACTAGATTTATTTCGATTGGATTAAATTTATTTGAAATCTGTTTGATAAAATAAAATAAAATACACACATTTGCCATATATGCAGTGTTTTTTTAAGCTTTCTACGTAAAGCTTGTCCCTGGACAATACTGGCAGCCCCATGAGTCAGTCAGTTCAGAGCAGGTTTAAGATTACATTGATTTGAACTAAATGTCGTGGACAAACATCTCTACATTTGCTTTTGCTGTTTCGATTGTGTAACTAGCAACCATTAACCGTCTCAAATATAAGGCAGCACACATCGGCATGCAGGCCCGCGGCAGTACACGAAGCACGCAGCGATTTAGCAGTGAGGGAATAACAGTGTCTGAGTGCATGCCTTAAGCTAAAGTTGTACGTCTCAGTTGGACCGCGGATGTGGCCGATGGCGTGCTATTGTTATCACTGCTCACACCTGATTTGAACTTATGAGCAGATGGGAGCAGGATAAATGCATAGTTTAAATGAAATGGAATACGCATCTGTGAAAGAAAGTTTGCTCAAATTTGGGCGCAAATACACCCTCCTCTAAATGGAAATTGTCAATCGGTTGTCAAGGAAATGATATTTTTCAAAATCTATTACATTTGCGGTTGTCAAGGGTATAAAAAGATACTAATCGAACGATACTAAAAATGAATTGATTAAAAAAAAAAAATCAGTCCTGAACAGTTTTACAGTTTATTTCACTGAACTAAAGTGTATGGTATTACTACAACTACTTCAAACCCACTTAGTAGTAATAATACCTTCTGCCTGTCAAAGCACTTTCACTCCGTACTCGATGGTAGTAAGCCGCTATTGTAGCCCCAGTTGCTCCAGGGCAGACTGACGGAAGCGAGGCTCCCAATTTGTGCCATTGACCCCTCCTATCACTCACCCACACACCACTTCCATATTATACAAGGTGGGTGACGTATCTTGCCTGGAGACTGTATAAAGAAGTGGACTAAGCGAGTGCGACGTCACCCGTAGCGTTTGGCTCCAGTCAAATGAAGCTCACTGAGGCTAGGAGTTATATAGTTCCATATTTGGAATTCCAACCACGAGTATCATAGCAACCAGAGAGCCAATCCGGAGCAAAGGTGGTGAAGGCAACGCCCCTTTTCACCCACACCACCGGTTTAACAGGGAGCGGGTTCTTAGCTACACTGAATCTGTTGCTAACGCTAACGGGAGCGACCTCGGGAACAGAAGGCGCCTGATTTGTCTGTTATTAATGTTCATGTCTTGATTTATGGACACAATAGTGAAATAAAAATATGAGGATCATGTAGAGCGGGTAATACGAACATTTTAAGACCAAAATGACAAGTTTGACAGCAGCAGAAGGAGAGAAGGGCAACAGTTTTTCAATATAAAGTGAATTGGAACCAGAGTCGATGGAGCCGGAAGCGCACCCATGATCATTTTCTTATTTGGCAGCTAGCTGGTTAGCCGTGTTCAATTATATATACAGACTACGGTCTTGACTAAGGACACAACGGCAGAATTTGGTCCAAGTGAGCCACTGTCACCCCACTTATTCAATAACTTTTAACACTGCAAGACTTCTATGGTCCTGTGTATGTGTGTTTTTTTTGTTTGTTTGTTTGTTTTTTTTATTATTTTCATTTATTTTTACTTATTTATTGCTACTTTATGGTTTTGTGTTTCTGTTTTTATTTGATTTTACTGGTTTTATTATTTTAGATTAAGATCAAATTAAGACCAAATTGTGCATTTACACATTTTGTTGTTTTTCATTGCTGATTTGCATTTATGAAAAAGCAGATGAACTAAAATATTTACTGTTGCTGAAGTTTAGATTCTAAACTTGGTGATACGGGGACAACCTCTTCCCTCATGCAAAACACCCTGATTACCCATGATGCAAAGCTATGCCGGCTGGGGTGAAGTGATTATAATGACATGCAACTTTCCCTCAGAAGTCGGTGAAAATCAGCTCGTCTTCCTCCCCAAGGGGAGATTAAAGGATGCCGCTCCTTTTGACTGCACAGGACCAAAGCTGCGTGCGTCTCCTAAGTGCCCACCACAGCACTCCAGGTTGGCTTTATTGTCCCGCTCAGGAGGTGGGTAAGGAGGAAGAGACACAGAGGCGCGAATGTGGTAGAGATGTGCTGATATTCCATTGTATTGGTTTAGTCGACGTTCTGTTTAGGTCTGAAAATGAAAGTAATGAGTCAATTTACAGGATATTATTGCCTCAGAATGTTCCATATAATGTTTAAACTTGCATTTATACAGGCACAGTTCAGTGAAAGGGAATTAACTGTGAAATACTGTTGGATGTGTTTTGTTTTTAATTGTGTTTTGAGGAAATAAGTGTTGGACTCTACTGTGGCATTGTACAGAAGTTTGTGTTGCAGTATGTAACTTTTCTGGTTGAGGGTCCCAACCTTTTTTGCTCTGAGGAAAGCCTAGACTTCTGAGTTCCCCCTGCTCAAACGTTTATACCATCTACAACAGAATTCTTTAATAATGTCTTTTATTTTAAAGAAAAAATTATGTATTCGTAGCTAACTTTTTTTTCCCAACATGTTATTTACAAGTTTTAAACTTTAAAAACACACAAAAAAATCACCTCCACAATAAAATTTGCTTTTTATCTCCAATTAAAATTTAAATTCAAAACACATTTAATAATGTATAAAAATTAATGAAAAAAAGCAACAACTTCTAATTCTCTTACCACATAACCCCGGTTGAAAAAAACTGCACTACCTGATATTTCCACAGATATGTCATTACTTTCCATGGAGTGTCTAAGGGGAAGACCTAGACCCAAACAAAGAAATCAGAGTATGCTAATAGGAGCTACGTGACTCATTGGGGGCATGAGTGTTAATGCAAAATATGACTCGGGTGACTGTTCACGCCTTAGGGTAACTAATAACAGATACTTACTGTAAACAACTAGGGTGTGTTAGTTTCAGTGTAGTTAGCTTCTCCCTTCAGACAGATATAAGACAGTGACTT
This sequence comes from Periophthalmodon schlosseri, assembly GCA_000787095.1. Taxonomy (NCBI): domain Eukaryota; kingdom Metazoa; phylum Chordata; class Actinopteri; order Gobiiformes; family Gobiidae; genus Periophthalmodon; species Periophthalmodon schlosseri. Next base: position 59,123 of record KN468796.1, on the reverse strand, counting down.
ACCAGACTGTGTCGGAACTAAAGAAGCTACTTGGATGAGCGATGAAACGTATGCGCTCGTAACAGAATTCAACTTTTTTGTGACGGAATCTACCTGGACAACTGAGCGATGTAATATTCTTTGGAAATACCGTTTGTGTGTTTAAGGTTTTGACGATATTGTATTATTGCGTACATTTTTGTCTTCTCTCCCATGCCTCCTGAGCGCATGGTCCCACAGAGCCGCTGAGGCCTGAAGTACTGACTTAATGTGAGGATTCTGAAGGCAAAGGGGAGCTCAGGTGTGCAGCGTCCCTGTCCTATAGCACCGCCGGGTCCACACAAGCCGGTCTGCATCAGAGAACTCACCTGCTCTGACCTTTCTATAAACATGAACATTGCTGAGAGAGCATCTGGGTTTTTTACTTTTGTTTGTAAAAGTGAAACTACAATTAAACATATATTTTTAAAGAAATAATGACTTTTAAGGAGAGACATTTTTCATTTTTCTTGTATAGGGGGATAAATGGAGAGGCTGAGGTGGCTGATTGTTTGGCTGCTGAGTTGCAATTTGCATATACTGAACAGCTTTTGCTTTGGCTCAGATTATGATTGGATGCTTGTTTTGTTTCTGTTAGTGTGCGGTTAATCAAATTATGGTCATTTCTAATTGTCTTCTTGGGTCCTCTGTCAGAGTTCAGACTGTGAGGAAGAAATCTGACTCTTTCTTGTGTTAAATGGCACTGAGTTTGTATTGTTTTGTTTGTTGTTCCGAAAATCATTATTACAAAGTACCACTTTATAATAAATGCAGTCTTAAAGCAGTAACAAAGACTTAATTCATAATGAATAGTTTATTGAGAAAGATTCAGGATTAGTAACTACTACTAAGGGCTTAGGGTTAGAAGTTAAAGTATTATTTATTAAAGGTCTTATATTACACAAAATTGACTCTTGTGAGATTTTAGCAATGTTAGAATGTTGTTACCTTCTCAAAAACATACCTGGAGTTGTGTTTTGTTTCATTCACATATGTTTGAGTAATTCTTTATTATTAGTCTGTCATCTCTAGAGCTCAAAATGTTCTCTTCTACCTTGTGATGTCATGCAGTGGTTACTTTCAAGTTAACAGCTACCTTTTACCTTTAGTTCAGTAGACACTGGCATTTCCAGGGCTGAAATTACCCAAATGATTCTAGTGAAGGTGTATAGAATTTAAAAACACAGTGGAGCACTTCCTGTATTACCACATGACATCACAAGGTGGAAGAGAAGAGAAGAACTCAGTGTAAATACGCATGTTAAACATGTGTGAATGAAACAAAACACAACTTCAGATAGTTTTTTTTTCATGAGGAAACAATATAACACATCAGAAAATAGCGTAATATGGGCCTTTTAAGTTGTTAGTAAGACTGAATCATTCTTAAAGCCACAGTATGTAACTTTTTAACTGAAAAATAGAGTAAAATGTGCATATTACTCTATTATTAGTCTTTGCTTTGAAAAATCGTGTTGTTGTTGTTGTTTTTTTTTTTGTTTGTTTTTTTTACATATCTCCCAGCCCTATAAGACAGTACTTATATTTACTGCACTGGCGTCTCTGCAGCGCGCCCCTGTAAGCTGCTCCGGTCTAAGCTGACAGTTCATTTGCGCGAGGATATGTCAAGTCTGTTTCACTCCCCTCTGGACGCTCCTACACGATGCTCGGCTCGAAAACAAAACCTGACAAAGTACAGCGCGCCTCTGGTATTACGGATGACTGTCCCCGCTTCTGTAGATAAAGCAAATGGAGAGGCACGGCACATCATATGGGCCTCATCACATTATATGTACAGTCAGGGTTGGTTTGTCAGACGTAAGACGGATGGATGTTCAAATATTTTCTTTTCAGATTTGCATTCAAGAGGATGAATCAGTTGGTGAAATCAGTGTGTCTTGTTTCAACCGTATATGACAAAACTGTACCAATTCTGAACCTGGGCAAATCAAGGTCTAAAATATGACTGAAGAAATGTGAAAAAAGACTGAAGGATGATAAAAACAGAAATAGAGTTGGCCTTTCATTTTAAACAGAGACCAGTACTATTAGTGTACTCACTCCCTGTTAGTCCAAAAATATGTTTTTAAAAAAGGGCACCTGTCCTTTCAGGCTGTGGCCCCACAAACAGTGGAATACCCTGCCCCTGCACAACAAAACTGCTAGTGTTAAATTAACAATGTAAGTGTTAAAAATAACACTTTAAAGGTGTGAATATGCATCCACTATTTTTTTGTGTTAAATTGAGACTACTGAAAATGTAAAGTATTTTTTTCACTGATCTATAGTTACTTTTAACTCTCACGGTGTTAAAAAATAACACTCTGGCATCAGTAAAATTCTTCACTGGTGTTTAGTGTCAATAAAGTAACACTGAGTAGTGTTACCAAGATTTTACTGACAATAAAGTTAGAGTGACTACATTAACACTGCCCGCCCCCACCAGAGACATATGAACCTGCAAACAGATTTACAAAAATATAACTTTTATTAAATTTAGACTTGATTTTCCAGCTGCAGTAGTAAACAAAATACATTAAAGACATGTATCTCTAAAAATTAAAGGCCAGTTAAAAGGCCTCTGATAATGCATCATGCAAACGGCTCAAAGTCATACTCCAGTGTCCATAATCTTAATGCGTCAATTTGCAGAAAACAAATCTTAGTCTGTGTTTAGAAAACTACAGTGGAAATGATGCAGTCCATCTTTAGAACCTAGATTACACCTGGAACAGTCTTGTTATATACTTCACTTAGATCTGGCGGTACTTGGAAAGCCACGTCTTTTCTTTGGTGGTGTTTGGTATGAAAAGATTGAGAGGCACTGCTTTATTCAATGTGAAGAAAAAAAACAACTTTGATTCTGTAAAACTAAAATAGCCCACTGATTGAAAAAAAAAAAAAAAAAAAGCAAAAATTTCAAAAAAAACCCCCAACCAAGAAAAAAAACAACTTTGATTCTGTAAAACTAAAATAGCCCACTGATTGAAAAAAAAAAAAAAAAAGTCGCAAATCTTCGAAAAACGCCCCACACCAAACAAACCTCTATTTATCTCCAACTAAAATTGCATCTAAACTTTATATTTTCCCATCTTCTTTTCTTGCTGCCCCCTAACACTGGCTTGACTCCTGTACTCCACAGATGTAATAAGGCCAGTGTATGGTCTATGGTTGGAGGTATGAGAGTTCACGGTCCACCGCTCCTCCACATCCCCAGGGGGCAAAGGTCATCTGCTTTATATTCCAGCTCAGAAAACAATATGGTGGACACTCCGCAGAATAGCTGAGAAGAAGCCAGGTAATATCATTCCATAGTCTCTGCAGGTTACAGCCGTTTTATTGGGTAAAGCTGAGGACAATGGAGGAATTTCGCACATTTCTGGAAGTTGATGTTGTCTCTTATTGTCAGATTCAAAAGACTGCAAAATATAATGGGTTAGGATTAGGTCTAGGGTTAGAAAATGAATCAGTTCAACATTTTTTTTTTTTTTTATGAAGGTATGTATTATGCAAAATCGACTTTTTTAAGCTTCCTGTCACGTTATAATGCTGTTCCCTCATCAAAAACATGCCTGAAGAGGTTTTATATGTCATCCGTGCATGTTTCAGTAATTTAGCGATCTCTCTTGGGCCCTATTCGAACCCTCCTTACGGTTAGCTGTAAGATTCTGTCCAATGCTCAGCCCACAAGCCTACGTCACCCATGCTCCCGACACTTTTCCTTAAAAATACAAGAGCATGATACGAAACAATAAACTACTTCCCAAACCTGACGCGATGTGCAGTAGTTTCATTAGCGGGATGCAGCTGACTGTGTTTTGAGAGAGCAAAGACTCAGGAGAGACTCAGAGCGTCAAAAACAAAATTGAAACTAATGAAACATTTTATTAAATTGTTTTGAGTGAACATACGTAGCATTTTCAAAACAAGGTAACATGGTGATCTAAATATGTTACGTGTTAGTAATTAATACCCCATGGAAGTGTATAAACCACTTTAAATATTTTATGGTGTGATATTGAATAGTTTTGAAATTTTTGTGTGGTGTGGAACTCAAACTTGAAAATTAATATTATTTTATTATTTTGAGAACCATCTAAGAAAAAAAAAAACAAAAACAAAAAAAAACGGAAATAAAATAAAAAAATATGGAAATAAAAAAATATATATGGAAAAATATTATATTCACTGATAACATCTTCCAATTTAAATACACTCTAAAAATGTGCTTTAAATTGATGGAAAACCCTCAAAATAAGCAAAATAAGCTAATTATGAACTAAAATTGCCATTATTTAACTAATATTACTGAATTAGCCCTCTTTAGTGTTATTTCTGTGTATACATGGTTTGTTTTCTTGTATCTATGTCAAGAATAAATTGTACCTTGTTGGAAAAAAGGCCGAAAGATCAAGTGGAGCAAATATATCGCATTAGCATATAATAAGCATGCACGGTTATCGCTGGGAGACAAAGGTGAAGCTTGGGTCAAATCGTTTTGTTCAGTGTGAATGTTCTTTCATGAATTTGAAAAGTTGAGAGTGAATATTGGAAGTCAAAAGGTTAAAACAATAAAGGTGGTGAAAGTGGTAGAAAAATCAGCAAATATTGAAATTACTTACACTGGTCCAAACTGGGTTTAGTTTTGATGAAACTAAAGGTGCACTATGTAACTTTTCTGGTGAAGGTTCCACTGTCTGCTTGTAAAAACATACATCCCCCTCTCCACAGATCTGACCTGTAACATGGTCTGGGGACACCACCTGTTTGTCGCTTCGGAGACAGATACGTTCAATGTAATTCACTGGAACAATCTAGGCAAAGCGTGAACATCTACGTGGAGACAAGCAGGTGGTGGACCTTACAGAAAAAGTCACATAGTTCACCTTTAATTACAAAAAAAACAACTAAAATTGGCACTTTAAATCAGGTTAACACAATCCACATTTCTTTGTTTTTTTCCATATTGCATTTTATTTATTTATGTATTTATGTATGTATTTATTTACACCACTGAGCATCTTCAAGAATGAGATAATCCACAAACCAAAACAGGCATATTCTTATCGAGTATCGAGTATAATGCATTGACCTTACATAGCAAGTCGTTATTCAATTCTGGATTTATTTAACCGATGAACCTAACCAACCAACCCAACCATGAAGACTGCATGCTTCCTTTGCTTTACTTTCTCCACGATGACACACCTCATCATTAGATTTACATTAACCTGCTCTATAAGGGGATTTGTTCGCACCCATGGGAGACAAACACCACCCTGTATCTCTTCCTCATTTAAAACAAACGTATAATTGACTATATCTAAGCTACTTGTCAGACAGTTAAAATAAATACGCCCATTACGGCTCCTCTTCATCCCTGGGGTCTTAATTGTTCTTAGCGGCTACGCCATTGGCTGAGAATAGAACGCTTGGATTATTAAACAGATTTGGGAAGAGCGCTGTGTCATGTTGCAGTAATCTCCCCAGATGATGGATTTAAAGGGCCGGTGTGTCTTGTAAGCGTGGGGGCTGGGTGTTTGTGTATAAAGAGTGGTGTTATGGTGTAGCTTTGACACTCAGAGAAGGACACTCGGACTGAGGCTGGGAGATGCTCCGGGATGACCCTAGATTCCGCCGCACAATAGAATTACGTGAGAGGATTAGAGATTAACGAGTGTACGCGTGTGTCTGTGCATTGCGAAAGGAGGTATTTGTGCCGCAAAGCTAATGCTAACGTATTCTGACTCTCAAAATAGAACATTAGATGCTTTTTTTGTAAACCTTTTATTGTTTTTCTGTGCAAGATCATTCAGACTGTAGCGCTATTTTAACGTCAGTAATTCATTTTAGTTTCAGTTAGCATTAGCTTCCAGACACAAATACCTACTTTTATAAACACGGAAGTATTTACATCGTTGTAAAGGTTTTGACATGCTGTTTCTGACATGCTGTTTTTACTTAACTTTTACTTAAGTTGACTTTTTCATGAGATATTTTTACTTTTACTTTTATTTTAACTTTTTTACCTGTGTATCTGTACCATAGACTGTACATATAAATGGACATAGCTAACCTGCTAGCTGCTGCGTTCCAAATAGGGAGTGATCATGGGCGCGCTTCCGGCTCCAATCGACTCTGGCTCCAATTCACTTTACATTGAAAAGCTGTCGTCCCTCTTTATGTAACTGCTGCTGTGAGCCTCATCATTTTGGTCTTAAAATGTTCGTATTAACCCATTCTACATGATCCTGGTGTTTTTATCCATCTGTAACTTGCTGTTTGCGTCCTGATATTTAAATATTGATTTACTTATTTTAGCGCAAGTCGCTCGTAGAGGATGAATGGAGCAGGAAGTGCAGATTTCCAGGCAGCAGCGTTAAAAGAACCTGTTAACTAAGGGAGATGCATGAGTAAAGATACCTTGCCAGTTAATGTGTTCTAAGATTTTGTTTTTGTTTTTTTAATAATAATAAGGCAATGTTAAAATGACCCCATCTAAAATACCCTCGAGTAGAATTTTGTTTCTGCTGAGCTATCATGTTTACTTAGTTCATTGTTGTGAGCAGAGAGGGGCACCTAACTCAAGCATTCATAGGAAAAGTGATACTGCTTGTACTAGAAAAAGTCTTAGATTCTAAAATGTGATTTAGTAATGTAATGGTATAAACATTATATATATTTGAAGAGCTAATTAGCAAAAATTGAAAATTGAAAAAAAAAACATTGAATAAAGATGGAACGTAACTGAATCTTTTAATTGCACAAAATTAGACTTGCTCTTTGCAAACACAGCGCGCCTCAAATTCTACATTTCTTCATTTCTGTTTTAGCAAAAGAACATTTTTTTTAATTTATTTTTTTGCCTGGGATCCAGAATACACACTTCTCCAATACCTTACAAAGATGTGAGTCTGGTCACCGGTGAATCTCATGGGCATGATTCATAGGTGGATTAGCCAATTGGGGACATGCATGGTCCATCCGTATCAAAACAAATATGGCTGCTTATGAGGAAAAATGAAAGGAAAAAAATATCACAGGAGACTTAAAAACATTGTGGATGTCTGCAGAAACAATGAGCAAAGCACTAAACGAAGCACTAAACGAAGCACTCAACACCATAGACTGCAGTTAGCCTCATCATTTTGGTCTTAAAATGTTTGCATTAACCCGCTCTACATGAACCTGGTATTTTTATTTCACAATTGTGTCTGTAAATCAAGAGAACATTAATAACAGACAAATCAGGTGCCTTCTTTCCCTGCTGCATTAGCAACAGGCTTGATTGACAGCGTTGCTAAGCGCCCACGCCATGCTAAATCAGCAGTGTGGGTGGAAAGGAGCATTACCTTCATTAGCCTCGCTCTGGATTGGCTCTTTGGTTGCTATGATACTCGTGGTCAGAATTGCAAATATGGAACTCGGCCCCAAATTCGCCCCTATAACTGCTCCTGCCTTGACAAGCTTCATTTGGCTGGAGCCGAAGACTATGGGTGACGTCACCCTCCCTTAGTCCACTTCTTTATACATTCTGTAAATTCTGTATTTGTTGCTTGGCATTTCTCAACAACACTCCCTCCTCACTCCCGATGTCTCTGTTCTTAAAGCCCATAATAAGAAATCCATTAAAATAGATGCAAGAACCCAAGAGACAAGCCCAGACGACTTCTCAACCTTTCCCCCGGGACCTTAAATCTGATACGGCAAAGAACGATATAGAAATTAATAAGGTGAAGCCGACAGATGTGCGCTCTGGCCTTTTTGCCTTTTAAGTGGCTGTCATCACTTTCTGACAGGCCCCGAGAAAGAAAATGTAAGAGAAGACGTTAATGGGAACTGTATGAGTGAAAGGCTTCCAATGCAATGTGGGGTTTCTATACACTTCCAACAATAGCCCTGTCAAACTCCCAAAGAAGCGTGGTGGCTGAGGGGTCTCGGTTGGTAGCATCTCCAAGGGAAATGTCAAGGGAAAAAAATGATAGAAAAAGGAGAATAGTGAGTAAGGTGAACCCTTTTTTGCTTTTTTTAAGGGGAAAATAAAATAAAATAAAATACTGTTAAAAAAAATGGGCGAACATGTTCATGGTGGTGACATCTCAAAATAAAATGTTTTTTTTTTTGTTTTTGTTTTTTTTTTGGCAGCAGTGGCCAGGTGTTCTTAGTCGGTGGCATCTCCAAAGGAAACGTCAAGAAAAAGTTATATCTTAGTAGTATGTGAGCAAGGTGCATTTTTGGTTTTCTATTTTATTTTTTATTCATGTATTTTTTTTTTTTTTTTCATGCAAGTGCAAAAATAATTGGGGGAAAAAAATGCAGAAATTAGCTGTTTTGTTTTGT
>KN468796.1:29523-44580 GCA_000787095.1 Periophthalmodon schlosseri | reverse complement strand
ATGCTTGTTTAACATTCACAATAACATATAAAAGTAACTACTGTTAAAAAGAACCATTTAAAGATTAAATAGAAGCACTACATCTCATTTTCACTCCAACATTTTTTTGAAATGTAAATTATTGGCAAATATTAAACAAACATATTATTCAAGCTTTTAAGGTTTTGATTATAATTCCTTTACTAAAAATACATAGACTATGTGATGTCTGTTTAGTTATAACTCAAAACTAACGCGCAACAAAATGAACAGAGCACACACAGCTGAAGCTCACGTGGACATATACGCGCTTAAGTTTCACTTTTGTTTTCTCTGCTTATGGTGATTAATAACAAAAGAGGCGCTGCGGAGCATGTGCTTTTTGTTTTGATAACGATTTTACTCTGCAGTTACCTGAGCGAAGGAGGATGATTATGGCGCTTTACGCAGATTAATTTGGCTGCATCTTTACGCACACGTGCTACACAATGGGGAGTGGGAATTACGCTTTTACCAGGACCGAGGAGGAGTTTTTTACAGAGTTTGGTTCATATTATGTGTTTGGTTTCAACATTACGCGCGGATGCTGCAGACTGTGCCTGAATGTGGATATTATTAAGCACAACATTTTGACTTTGAGACATTGTAAAAATCCCGCACTGGAGAAACTGTTTCTTCAACTGTTCTGTTACCGGTAAGAAAATATACTGCGCTTTTGGCACTTGGCACAGATGTTAAAACCCAATGCCTAAAACCTGAGTGGTGCCATTTGTTGGTGCAGGACGCAGTTGTGACTTGTGTTGTGACCTGCACTGCTGTTAATTCAATTGGCAGCGTTTGATGTTTTATCTCAGAACAGCCCAGTCACACTGACTGTCCAGAAGCATCTTATGAGTTCAGATATTGTTCCTAGCAAGCGTATACTCATCGTTTCCCTCTGGTATTATGTCTTAAAGTTTTAAACCAAAACTTATAAACTTACCTGACATGGAGCATGGTTAAAGTTTTGTAACAGCCTGCCCCTCCTTAATTTTCAGGGTCCCGTCCCTTTGACATTAAGTTATATATTTTCACTCTTCAAAGTCTATAACATTATATTTGGCAAACCGTGAAGCTTAGTAACTTACTCTGCGTTTTTGCGACTATAACCTAATATCCACTCGCTGTTTCACCGTGTTTGGACATTACTGTGAACACGTAACACGTTTTACATAAGAAGCAGAATTAGAAAACTGAATTTCTGGTTGATACTTATGATTAAGCTTAACTGGCATTTGCTAAATAAATGCTGGACACATTTTTGCCGATTTTCTATCTCTTTCGCGCAAAAAATGACAGCAAACATACAGCCCTGACACTCGCATGCATGACGCCAGAGCAACGGGCTAAACCAAAGTGTAACAACAGGGAGGGGTGGATCGGCTTTTCATTTTCAGACTTATTTAATGACAGTGAACTGTGTGGATACTGAATACATTCTGATATATAAGGTTTTACCATAATTCACTATTTTTTATAAAGCGTTAATGCAAGAGGAGAGGGGGATGTAAGAGGGGAGAGGGGGACACTAGTTAGCAAAGGGGGGTTCCGGACTCCCCTGCCCCCCCGTGATTTCCGCCTATGAGCTCACCCATTCACACGTTCATACACCAGTGTACGCAGACACTGGGGCGAGGGGGGTTAAGTGTCTTGCCTAAGGACACAACGACAGCATTCATCTGTGGCAGCTCAAATCGCACCACCAACCTGTGGTTCAGTGGATCTGACCACTCAGCCGTATTTAATTACAATCTTCATCTGATTTCGAACCATGAGCGAAGAATAGGTTTCAGAATGTAAAACTCCCATGCTAACAGCCTCATTCCAGAAGGTGTTAGCTTGAATGCACTTTGAACTTTGATGTAGCTCCTTAATCTTGTGTAGCTTGTTTATTTCACAGTGCCAATATGTCGTCCATAATGATTGTCTACTGTTTGCTTATGTGGCCGTTTTTAATGTTTTTTTGTTTTGTTTTTTTTTACTACAAATGCCAAATAACCACTTAGCCCCGTCTCTCACAACCACGAAAGAGAAACAAGTGTCTGGGATAGTCACAAGCAGTTGTTTCCATTCATTCATTCTCATTCATCTGATTTGTTACAATTGTCTGTCCCTGGCAGTTTCTTCTTGAAGGTCCTCACCCAACAAAATACTTATTTAAACATATAGGCAATATCATTCAGTCAGTTTAATCTGTTTTTACAATACATATATATGTTTATAAAAATCAGACATGGGTCCTTTAAGGTACACTTTAAAGCTTTAAAAAATCCTCTGCATTTGACCCATCTTTCAATACCCCTGGGGTAAAATGTCAGGAGCAGTGGACCCATCTCCAGATCTTGGTCAGGACTACCTTAGCTGGAGGATTAGCCTATCATGGGGTGACACTATCTCAGTTGGTAGAACATTTTTCCACTGATCTGAATGTTGGCGATTCGAATCCCACTCTCGACGTAAACAACGTTGGTTGAGTGGTCAGGTCCACCACAGGTTGGCGGTGCGGTGTTGTTTCCTTGGGCGAGACACTTCACCCACCTTGCCCCCAATGTCTGCCTTGTTTAAACCATGTACTTCAGACAGGAGGGTAGACTGATAAAACCTGCACGTGTCCAAAACAAGCTTTTTTGTGGTGTTTGGTGCAGAGCTGGCGAGGAGGGCTGCTGCGGAGGTGGTCGTGTTCATAGTTATTCTGTTTGTTGCGCTCTCTCACTGCCTGAAGGGGGGCTTGTAGTGCCTATACTCAGACAGGAGGTAGAGTGGCAACAGATGCTGGTTACCGGGCAGATTTTAAGGCCTGGGATGCAACAATTATCAAGCAATGTTGTGAGTGTGGTGAGTTTGGGTGTGTTCTGGCATAAAAATGTTTGGTGTGTATCTCTTGCAATCGTAGCATAGCAAAACAATTAAATGGCCAGGTAAGATGTGCCACGAATATAGTGTCTGGAGTAGGGGCAATATTGACAAAAATGTATAGTAAATTTTTTTGTACTTACATTATATTTTAGCAATGCATCAGGAATGTGCTAATGTGCCTGTAAAACGTCTTGGTTGCGGTTCAAGTATTGCACAAAATCAACAACATGTCCATATGTCCTCATTTGCGATATTCCACTAGACGTTTCTGTCTCTTTTTGTTGAGACCAAAACGTTAACTGCACCGTTATTATTATTAGTAGGAGTAAGAGTAATAGTAGTGGCAGTAGCGTCCACTGACCAACCCACTGACGGTTGGCAGTTTTATCCCAACTGGACGGATGGATGCTTTTGTTGTGTCCTTGTGCAAGACACCCACCTTACCTATGTGCTATAGATGTGTGATCTGAGTGTGAGAGATTGGCTGCTTCACTTTCATCAGTCTAGCACAGGGCAGCTGTTGCAATAGAAGTACTGGATGTGGAGTACATGAATAATGCATTGTAAAGGGTTTTCTAACTGCTATACAAATTCAATGCAATATTATTTAGTGATATATCTAATTGTTAATATCCGTTCACTTGGAGAAGGCACTAAAATATGAAAAACACAGCTGATAATAGAATCTTGAAGGAACTGTATTTCAGCGTTGAAACTGCAAACCAAATGACTCATGTGGGGCTCATTTTGATTTCTGATTGGATTATTTATCGTCTTGAAAACCAAAACACCAAATTTACATAAATAAATGGGATCGTGTCCAATGTTTTTTTGTAATCAAGAATTGTTATCAGTAAAAGATTTGATTTGAACATGTTTACCTTGCATCTGGTGACACAGAATTAATATTTAAAATCAAAATCTTACATACAGTTCCTTTAACATTCCCATAGGTTTTATTATTATCCTTGATATGTCGACTGTAACATTATACATATAGCCACACATCCATGTCAGCTATAATTGGCAAAAACACTAAATTAAACATGAACTCTGCATACCTCCGCCATATTGACAGGCAAACCCCACTTTACCGGATGCATGTCAGCTAGACTCATATGCTATTCCTTCCGTAGTAGAGATCTGCCTCTCCCTTCCTCTCCTTCCTTTGCCTGTTATAATGGTAGTGGCCACAAACATCACCTGCATTGTCTTGGCAAGAGCAGTCTCATTAGTATGTGCATAAAACATAAGGTACCTGTGCGCAGTACAAATATATGCACCCTCTCCATCCAAGGTGCCATGATTATATTCATATCAGCCTGGCCTTTTGATGCTTTATTAGATGTATGGTATTCAAATTGGTGGGAAGCTACTTCTTATCAGGCGTGTTCACCTTCAGAGACTGTGTAGCTGTAAGTACATCTCCCACATGTTAGTGCCATATGAACCATCTCACACTCTGAGGACTTCAGGGACCGGCCTCCTGCTGGTGCCCAGAGTCAGGACTAAACATGGGGAATCAGTGTTTCAGTTTTATGCAGCTAGAACCTGGAACAGTCTTCATGAAGATGTAAGACAGGCCTCTACTTTGACAATGTTTAAATCCAGGCTCAAAACGGTTCTGTTTAGCTGTGCATATGACTGAAAGGTTTTTATTCTGCACTCTTCTCTTTTAAGGTTCATTTTATGATGATTATTTCCGCTCTTCGTTCTCCAATTTTATTTTCTTAATCAGTGATACACATAGGATTCGGCAGTGGAAAGGTTATCCAAAGGAAGAGATGACAGAGTGGTATTTGTTTCTTTTATCAAGTTGTGTTTTGATCAATATTGCAATTTAAAATGTCCAAAATATCACATCCACAGGTGTCATAGATTATAATTATACAACAAAAGCACAATATGTCTTCTTCAAAAAACGTGAAAAACAGAACTAGTTCATTTTAAACGGTTTGCAGTGGGCCAAAGTTATTCCTCACTCACCTTATGCATTCAGAGCATCCTAATTATTCACTGAGATGAGTTTATAAGAGCATTTCACAACTTTCAGAGACCAGAGCGGAGTTTGCCGTCGCGGTTTAGACCTCAAGAGGTGCTTTTACCATATATTCGTATTGGGGTAAGACAAATTTTTCTCAGATACATGGAAAAAATCAGACACAGATCCTTTAATATGAGCTGTATGAATAGCAGACTGAGGTGGCGTTCTGTCGCTAAGGAAGCCATGTTTGTTTGGGAGCTCAGCAGGTCGTGTGTTGGGGATTGGTCTTTATTATATTTTCTGCAGTTTTATTAGAGAGTGGAGTAACACAATGTTTGTCTTGAAATTGCAGTTTCTTTCAAAAAATAAATAAAATTGTGTTGTTTTTTTGTTTTTTATTTTTTTCCAATCCACATCTATGGTAGCCTATATCAGTAAATATTTGCAATGTAAAACTACCCGTCAAATTTTGTGAGGAGGATATCGCCTTATCATATAGACTATAAGGAACTGTATTTAAGATTTGGATTTTAAATTCCATAAACGTGACCTAACTGTGTCCCCAGATATGAGGTAGCCAATCATTAATAAGTGCTAGTACTATACTGCCTCTGCAATATATGATGTCCATATTAAAGTATTGTAGTGCAGAAAGAAAAAAAATCAAAATGCAAAGTGGTGGTTTGAGAAATTCTGCAAATCTTAAATGTAATCTAGTATTTATCTATGAACCTCCTCGTCCATTCATCACAAAAGGACTCTAAACATTTTCAAAGTACTTTCAAAAGCCTCAGTAATCAATTATATAGGACGCTCCATGTTGGCTTGTCATATCACATAGTCTAGTAGCGCAGAGTTGTATCTGGCAGAATCCCCTAGTGATGGTTCAGGGCATCCGCAGTACAGTGTATGGTTGTCAGGGGCGACATATGAAGCGCGCTGGGGAATTGTTCATTCTGTCAGAAGGGATGGCTCTATTATGGTACATTTTATCTGATGTGTGTTTTGCCAGAGCAGTCCAATTGTGATGTGATTTCTCCATTCCATAGCCTCCATACGTGAGAGCGTCCATAAACCACCTCTCCCCCCTGTCCGACATACCAAAAGGCGTCCTGGGTGATTTAATAAAAGCTGTCGGAATGTTGTGACTGGACTGAAAAATCAGTTTTGGTCTTGAAATGTGACATCATGCGAAATAAAGATGCATTACTTTCTGTGACAAACCAGTTTAGAACAGTGAGTTTTGCAGATTTTTATTCCTGATGCTATTCTTGTCACCACTTGAATCTCTGCTATAATTGAATAAATTAAGAGAGATTCATTTAATGTCTTACTGTGGAATATTCCAGGTGAAAAAATACATGTTTTCACAAGACGTGCATGTGACGGGCTCTCCACAAGAAAAGTTACATAGTGCATCTTTAAGTAGTTCATCATTCTCTATCATAATCCACTTTTGTATTTACTTTTGCATAATATGTAGTGGTAAATACATTTTGAAATCTTTATAGACACAAGAGTAATGTTAAATTAAACCCACGTCTTCTCCCTGGCATTTAATACTCACTAGAAATAGTACAATAAAACACAAAATATCCTGTTATTTTGTGTTTTATTGTACTATTTCTATGTATCGTGTTATCTGTATATTTGTTTTTTGTTGACTTTTTACGTGAAGCACTTTGGGCTGCTGAAGTTGTTTCTAAATGTTGCTATATAAACAAAATTGAATTGAATTTGTTTATATATTTTTACGTCTACAATATTTCACCAGTTTGTTGTACTTCAGACCACTGTACTTTAAAGGAAGAAATCTGAAATAGGACCACCCACATTCCAAAATCCACTGGCAGATAATTTAGCCTAAGGAAAAAAAAAAAAAAAAAAAAAAAAAAAAAGTCAAAAAGTACTTGCAACCAGTCAACTCTGGAAATAAACCTTTCAAAACTAACACAAACCAACATTCTGAAACCAACCCATTCCATGTTACTTCCTTTAGTCCTTTACCGCTGCACCCCATCCCTCCCCCATGACGCCTTAATGGGGGGACAGCTGGCTGCGTGGTTCCCTGTCTGTGCACATTTTCTCCCACATCAATAACAGACACCGGGGCCGGGGCAGGGGCGCACTTCAGCTCACCGGGTCTACCATAGTATCCTCCTGTGTCCTCTGCCTCCTGTATCGCTCACTCCACACTATCTGTCTTTATTCAGCCTCCTATTGTCCCTTTACCGGCGTCATTACCATTTACAGTACACGCCAGCCGCCGCATATCAATCTCCATTTTGCTCGTCTTGATTCATGTGTGCCTGGGGTTTTGAGTCGTTTTTGCCTGGGTCTTTATATGTGAAGCTGAGAGATGCTCAAGCTATCGCCTAAGCGCAAACGGGTTAGTGTCGTAGTGTCGACGATGCTAAAAATCGCTCTTTTCCGATTCCGATACCACAATGATATAAAAAACACGCTTTATTTAGACAATAGAATGTGATTTTTAACATTACATAATAGCACTTTCTTGAGTATCTAGTTTTGAAACTAGTTTTAGTATCAATTAGCATCCACCCAAAAAACACCTCCTCCCCCCTCATAAAATAGAGGGGGGGGAGGGGTGTGGTCTGGACAGATGAGGAACAGTGTGACTGGTCTATCAGGCGTCCACAATTCAGACTCCGCCCCTTCAGCCAGGTGTTTGTAATCAGAAACACCTGGCTAATCAGGGCAGAGGTGTGTGATGTTACCAACTACTGGAGAATGGCCACACCTATTTTTATACATTTTTGACCATAAAGCTGCATGTTTTCCTAGTTTGTACTAAAATTGTCAAAAAAAGGGACTAGGAACAGTAGACAATGCTATTCAAACACCATATACAGTTTAGTAGCAAAAAATGTTTAGTTCCACTTTAATATTTTTTGCTGCATTATAGCATTTCTTTTTGGAACTATAGCTCCTCAAGAAATGCAACTCGCCGGCACTTAAACTAGTTTTTATCCCATCCAAATGTACACACAAAATTTCATGACATAATTTTCCCTTATATTGTCTGTCTTATATTGTAATGATCTGATATTTTGTGCTTAGTTCAGGGTTGACACCTTTTGTTGTTCTTGTGACTGTTAATGTGTTGTTGTTAATGTAGCTGCTTTAGTATGTGACACTTGGTTGCTATGCCGACAAGTTGGTGTGAAGGTTCTATTCGTCTGGTCTTTACTGGTCTGTTTCGGAGACCGGCTCTGGGGAGTTGAGACTGCTGTTGTTTTGCTCTTATTTTGGCGTGGGTTACGAGATACAATAGCCCTTGTGTTCAGAAAATAAACAACCAGAAGATGTTTTCTTCCATCGGAACGGTATATTATAGAGCACCACTACTTCACATCGAAGGCCAAATACAAAACAGCTTTTAAAAAATAAAATGCTGAGAACAACAACAATTTACAATTTCTACATAGTTAAAGGTGTACTATGTAACTTTTCAGGTGGAGGGTGTTTATTGATTTAGTGATTTGCCTAGAACGTTCCACAGTATGGCATTCAATAGCTATCTATCTTACATTAGTTCAATACAGATTTGACGTGATTATTGCAAAGAAACACCTAAGCGGGGTACCCTCTGTATAGATCTGACCTGTACTGCCACCTGCTTGTCTCCATGGAGATAGATACGTTTAATCCATAGACTGTATAAAGAAGTGAACTAAGGGAATGTGACGTCACCCATAGCGTTCGGCTCCAGTAAAATGAAGTTCGTCAAGGCTAGAGCCTTTTGGAACCAAGTGCCATATTTGGAATTCCGACTGCGAGTATCATAGCAACCAAAGAGCCAATCTGGAGCGAGGCTGTTGAAGGTAACGCCCCTTCCTGCCCGCACCGCTGGTTTAACAGGGAGCAGGCGCTTTGCAACGCTGTCAATCAAACCTGTTGCTAATGCTAGCGGGAGCAACCTCGGGGAAAAAAGACACGTGATTTGTCTGTTTTTAATGTTCAGATCTTAATTTACAGACACAATAGCAAAATAGAAATACGAGGTTATAGTCGATTAAGGTAGAACAAAGCTGTCCTTTACAGATTTATGAAGCTTAATTTTCAGCAAAAACAAAAAAGTGCTTATCAAATACTTTAAAAGTACCCAGCACCCTCGCGTTTCTCTATTGTGCAACGTCATAGTTTTACAGATACTTACCGATCTCCCAAATGAATGTTCTCTGTTGAATATATGATCTCTACACCCAGCACTTTCTAATGCCAAATCTATTAAAACCACCCTAAACCTTCTTTGTAAATTCAGAAGCGTTTTAAAGTTGCTGTCTCCGTGCAAGAATCCTCAGTCTCCCAAGTATTTAATGCCACTTTCTCCTTTAATTGTTCACTCTTGGCCCAGCGTTTTGTCTCAAGACGACACTTTGGAACTTTGTTGTAAAAAGCACTTTATTCAAATTAGCCTCATTATAGTTACAGTAGACTCCCTTAGCCGTGCCATTAGCTTTGCCTTCACTTGCTTTTCATCAGCGCTGAATATTAAATTGGCTCATTTTAGCGTTTGAAACTGAAAAGAAAGAAAAAAAATGATAATATATATGTTTCCTCTTATGCTGAAGTATCGTATTGAAGTTGCATTCAAGGGTATAATCTATGCTAGCTCTAATTGGGCCTCCCGCACAGCAAGTTGGAACTCCTGGCCATAGTTTTCTATATCTAGCAAACATGATTCTGCTGATAGGATTATGAAATGTTGTGTTCTACATGGGAGGCATATGCATTAGTAATTTCACTGCAGTGTGACGTGCTGAAATATCAATACTAAGATGAAAAACCTACTGCCTAATTAACTGCTAAGACAAGTTCGATAGGTTCCTTCCGAGTGGAGACGTTGTGAAAGCAAAAAAGTGAAGTAACTAAACTATGGAATGGAATGCAGTGCAATGCTCCATGTTTGAAAAACTTTGGTTTTGGATTTAAAGGAACCGTTAGGCCTGTTACGATAGCAGTTTTTGAAGTGTGATAATTGCTGAAGTAAATATAGACGATAAACGATAATATTGCAGCCAAACCATAAAGTAGACTTGGCTCCCAAAAATGATCATCTGTCATGTACTGAACGATAAGTCGATGTTAGTAATTCTCATGACAGGCTTAGGAAGAGGCACATCACCTGCATGATTCCATGGAGATAGAAAGTTAGAAACCAAACTTCTGAATATTTTTCGTGGAGATAGGTAGGTTTAATGCCATACTGTGAAATATTACAGCCAAACGAACAACATTTCCTCAGCCCTCCTCCAGGCCAAATAAGAGGCAGGTTTGTGGAAACGCAAGCCTGCTCAGAGTGAGGACACATGTTTGTCTATGTTTTTTTTAGTTCAGTAAAAACAACCAACATTTAAAAATCAGATAATTTTATTTTAGTCAATTATTTTGCTAAATGTTACATACTGTGGCTTTAACTATGCTGCATTCGATTTTTTTTTTTTCCCATGTAGTTGAACAAAATTAGTTTTTTTTTTAGAAACTGCTGCGTGCTGTCTGCATCTAATTGCGTTATATTGTCAGAGAATCAGGACGTGTGCTGTTAGCATGCTAGTTGTTGTTACCATTACCGTAACAGCAAATGGTAAATGGTCACATTTTTATATGCCACTTTTCCTCCTTCAAGGCGCTTAAAGCGCTTTACCTCAAGGAACCACTCACCCATTCACACACACATTCATACACCAGTGTACGCAGACACCGGGCTGACGTGGGTTAAGTGCCTTGCCCAAGGACACAACAACAGTATTCATTTGTGACAGCTGGAATCGCACCGCCAACCTGTGGGTCAGTGGATCTAACAGCTCTACCAATGATGTTTATGTCGAGAGCCGGATTCGAACCGCCGACCTTTGGATCAGTGGACAAACACTCGAGCTACTGTCGCCAGCAAAACTCCACTCTGGTCTCGGAAAGCGGTAAAAACCACTTCTAAACTCATTGCAGTGAATAATTAAAATAATAGTAATGCGTTAGGAATAATTTGGATTGCTGCAAAATGTTTCAAATAAACTCCTTTTTTTTCACATTTAGAAGTTTGAAATTATACCTGAATGTATGTACGCTGAATATAGTCCATCATTTTAGTCCAAAGAATGAGTCACATGGTTAGATTATAGAGGTCACTTTAACAATACAATGTTCAATCATCAGACATGCACGCACTTAAATACTGTTCAAATGTGCTCCAAACTTCAGAAAGCTGTTGGCAGATAATAATAATAATAATAATACAACAACAGCTTGTCACCATAGAAACTTAGCTTTGCCTTGAATGTTCCACCGAAACTAGTGTTTTATAATGCAACGCAACTTAATGTTTAAGTTCATCATGATTCATCCGTGACTTTATCTGCTGTGTCTCAGTTCTCTTTCCTTACCTCCTTTCCTCTCCTCCTCTCTCCTCGATTGCTCCATTCTTCAGCTGTCAATCGAACACACTATATTAAGTATCCCAAAGCTCAGAGGAGACGAGAGAAGGAAACCGCGAAGGAAACATGAGCGAGGGTTTGGGAGCAGACATTGACTATCAGCTCGTGTCTCCGAACTGTGTCTCCTCTCTCCTCGCTGCGTCTCCTCTCTCCTTCCCTCCTTTCTCCTTGCCTCCTCTCTCCTAACTGTGTTTCCTCTCTCCTCACTGTGTCTCCTCTCTCCTTGCTGTGCTTCCTCTCTCCTCACTGTGTCTCGTCTCTCCTCACTGTGTCTCCTCTCTTCCAGCTCTTTCCTCACTGTATCTCCTCTCTTCTCACTGTCTCGTCTCTCCTCACTGTGTCTCCTCTCTCCTCACTGTGTCTTGTCTCTCCTCACTGTCTCCTCTCTCCCAGCTCTCTCCTTAGTGTGTCTCCTCTCTCCTCACTGTGTCTCCTCTCTCCTTGCTGTGTCTCCTCTCTTTATACTGTGTCTCCTCTGTCCTCACTGTGTCTCCTCTCTCCTTGTCTCCTCTCTGTTCACTGTCTCCTCTCTCCTCGCTGTGTCTCCTCATTGTCTTTCCTCTCTCCTCGCAGTGTCTCCTCTCTCCTCACCGTGTCTCTTGTGCGTCTGGGTCTTCCTCAGTCATTTACTGTGGAGGAATCGAGTAATCAGGGACGGGAGGAGACAACGGAAAATAAATGAGACGGGACTATTACGATTTCAACATGACTTCATCACGATTCTGACCATATACAAGATGATTCATACATGAACATACATTAATCATGATATCTATGATCATGGGGAATTCCATAATAAATCCTCATTACAAACACATGACACCACAAGACCAAGTTACAGGTCAGATCTGTGAAGAGCTGACCCGGCTCACAGTAAAAATCATGTTTATCAAGGTTTTTTTTTTATTTTGTTTGTTTTTTTTTTCAACCATAAAACGACAGTACACAGGGCGACAGTTGCTCAGCTGGTAGAGCGTTTGTCCACTGATCCGAAGGTTGGCGGTTCGAATCCCGCTCTCGACATAAACATCATCGGTTGAGCGGTCAGATCCACCGATCCACATGTCCTTGGGCAAGACACTAACCCACCTCGTCAGATCCACCGATCCACATGTCCTTGGGCAAGACACTTAACCCACCTCGCCCCCAGTGTCTGCGAACGCTGGTGTGTGAATGTGTGTGTGAATGGGTGAGTGGTTCCTTGATGTAAAGCGCTTTGAGTGCCTTGAAGGCGGAAAAGCGCTATATAAAAATGTGACCACAAAAACACCTGCATTTCCATAACTCCATAATCGATATATCTAATCCCATACTGTGAAACATTCTCGCTAAAGCGGGCAGCGAATCCACCACCCGAAAAGTTACACATTGCACCTTTAAATCCCACACGCCACAGCACTTGAAACCATTCCCCAAACATCCGCAACCAAACGTCTTTACCAGCTCTTCCCATCGGAGCGCTGATTAGAATCCCCAGGCGCAGAAACATTTCCATGACATGACTATTCAGCAGTGTTAGTGTAATAACGACAGCTTCTCGGCAGTGCCACATTGTGTGATTTCCAACCGAATTTCACAGCCCCAAATGAGCGGAATGGTCTCGCTTTGACGCCGTTGCTAACTCTGCTAACAGTTCTGCATATATTACTCAGGCACGCAACAGGAGATCGCTGTTTTGGAGATTCATATTTGCCGGAGCCCTGCTGTTGCCGGGCCCGTGCCATTAAAAAGTAAATGAATTAAATTACAAAAAAAATGAAAGTAATCAGAGTTCGATATTCAAATGAAGGGTGATGAGGTGTTTAAAAGTTTCAGCAGTGGATTTACAGAGACGAGTAGAGGAGGGAAAGATAATGAAGAAATAATGAAGATTGTGCCGTTGGATTGGCTCGTGACAAACAGGGCAAATGGGAGAAGTGTCTTGCTCAAGGGTATGACGACGGGGTACAGTGTCAAAATTGAGTTCGTGTTAGTGGGTGACTGAACTGATGCGTCTTCAATTATGTCAAATTATTAACAGCGGAGGAAAAAAAAGCAGAACAGAAAATAGACACGTTTTTAAAAGTGGAGCTGTTTTGAGTATGAAGAATAGATAATAATTGTTTGGTTGTGTTTATTGGACTGAAAAACGTATAAACATGTTTCCTGAGGGGGCTTGCATCTCCACAAACCCGACTCTTATTTGGTCTAGAGGCTATAATCTTCTACAGTATGGCATGAAATGTATCTGTTTCCATGGAGACAGTTAAATGGTTTTGTTTGACATAACAAAGCAAGGGTGGAAATACATGGTAAGCAAAAGTGTAATTACTGTAATTGCATGGTCCTTACTCAAGGATGCAGTGTACATCTGTTGTTATACTTATCAGTATAGTAATTGCTTAGTTATACTATGGAAACAACCCTGGTGAAGTATTACGAAGCTGTGTTTAAGCATGTGTCCTGGTTTGGTTTTGGTCCTGTTCTAGTCCTCGCTTAGTTCCAGGTAAAGCCCCAGTTTTGATGTGGTGTATGTGCCATTACAACTTAAAGGTGTTTTATGAAACTTTTCTGCTGAAGGTTTCACCATCTGCTTGCGTCCATGAAGATGTAGCTTTGCCTTGAAGGTTCCACAGTAGGGCATTATGGTAATGGTCACATTTCTATATAGGCACTCAAAGCGCTTTGCCCATTCACACACCAGTGTACGCAGCAATCTGGCCGCTCTACCAATGATGTTTATGTCACGAGCAGGATTCAAACCACCAACCTTCAGATCAGAGCATGAACACTCTACCAACCTAGCTACTGTTGCCCCATTAAACGTATCTATCTTGCGTTCATTCAGTTACAACTGTTTTTATAGCTTAAACAAATAACTTGAAAAACATATATTTTTTACTGTGAGTGGGGTCGCCTCTCCACAGATCTGACCTGTAACTTGGCCTGGTGATGCCATTTGCTTGTCTCCTTTTAGAAAGATATGTTTAATACCATACTGTGGAACATTTTTGGCAGTGCTTTAACATTTCTATGGATATGGCGGCCCCACCAGAAAAGTTACATAGTGGAGCCATTGAGTATATAATAAAACTATTGAAATCCTGTTGACACACTATGGTAGATGTTGTGTTTTAAAAAGGCATGGCTTTGTCCACCCACGTGCGTTCATGTGCTATTGTTATGGTATTTGACGAGACAGCTTTTGTCTTAGGAGCTTCCACTTCACACAATGGCCCCATAGCACCAGCGTCTTTGTTTTGGCGTCGTCTTAGATTTATTTACAGTATATTGTCCTTCCTTTTGTGTAGCCGCTGTAAGACGTGTTCAAATGTTAGATCATATTGTTCTATGGATGTCTGCCCACTGCTTTGGTCTCCTGTGGTTTCTATGCAGAGGTGGAGAGAGTGGGCATAAATGTACACAACATTGCATTCCTCAAGTAGGAGAGATAGTTACTCAAATAATGTCAAAAAAGTTCAACAATTTTGCGCAAAATGTTTTACTATATTGCCACAATTTAGTTTATATTAGTTAGTTTATTTTACAGGGACCATGCACAGGAGCATTAATCAAAGAAACACTGAAGAGATGTTTTGTACCAGCTTTCAAAGCTCATTTCCATCTGCAGTCCCTGAGAAATTTAAGTAAATGTTTAAATCAAAATAAAAGAAAATTGTATTGTATCCTTGTTTCTGGGTTTGAGGTTGGCCAGGCCTTTCTGTGAGTCCTGACCAAGCCTAGAATGGGTCAAATGCAGACAAC
>KN468796.1:0-29466 GCA_000787095.1 Periophthalmodon schlosseri | reverse complement strand
ACAGGGACAATAAAGTGTACTTTTACTTTAACATTCCTGGTTTGTGAATTTTGTTCCCCAGCAACGACCTTTTCCAATACTGATTGAAACTTATAGTAACATAAACAATAGAAAACCCTGTTGACTTCATATAATACAGTTGGCAACAGAAACTGGGTGTTAACCATGATGGTTTAAAATAGTTTAAAATTTTAGACTGCACAAGTTTTGTAATTCAAGATTAGATTAGATACTTTAAGGCCAATATAAAACTAATCCCAACGCTATTGGGCAGATTCAAGGTCTTTTGCTTTTAAATAAAATCCAGATTTTAGGGGGAATTTACCATTACCATTTAATACACAGGATAAGCTATAAAGCGTAACATCCTGCAGCGCTAAAATCTGACTCACTCCAGTACACAATATAATGCTAGTCATCTACCTATACCCATATCCAAGATTTATGACAGGTAAAGTCCTACATTATTAATTGTAAACTTTAAATAATTAACACATCAAGCTTTTGAAATGCAGTGAGTGTTTAAAAGGGCAACGGTACATGTGCATTTTACAGAGTCACTTTGATGTGGATCCCACCAAAAAGTTCCTACAACAACAACAACAGTTTTGTCCGAAAACTGATGGCTTACAATATCTAGTTTGCTTCAGATGTTTTATTTTTGAAATTGTGACTCTTGTTCGTGACGCCATTTTTTAAACTTAATTCATTTTTAAAAAATTTTAGACAGTATAGTAGATATATTGTCGTTGTCAGGTTTGTCATTTTGGTCTTAAAATGTTCTTATTAACACGCTCTACATGATCCTTGAATTTTTTATTTCGCTATTTTGTCCGTAAATCAAGATATGAACATTAATAACAGACAAATCAGGCGCCTTCTTTCCCCTCCCGCTAGCCTGAGCAACAGGTTAGCGTGACAGCGTTGCTAAGCGCCCACTCCCTGCTAAACCAGCGGTGCGGGCGGCAAGGGGCGTTACCTTCAACAGCCTCGCTCCAGATTGGCTCTTTGGTTGCTATGAAACGCACGGTCGGAATCCCAAATATGGAATGAACTTGGCTCCAAATTCGTTTCTCCAACTGCTGGCCTCGATGAGCTTGACTGGAGCCGAACGCTATGGGTGACGTCGCGCTCCCTTAGTCCACTTCTTTATACAGTCTCTGTTCACAATATAGTGTCATTTTGTAAATTCTGAAATAAAATAATGCGGGCTAAAAAACAAACCAGCAGGCGCTCCATAATTTGATCAACAGGATACTATTCATTATTTTCCCTGCCTTAGCATCCTGGGATTTCATTTTTTATTTTATTTTTTGTCTCTGTGGGAATTACAACCCATCCACACAAACAAAATATCGCCATCTCTTAACAGACTATCTTAGTATGCACGCGCCGCCATCACACCCGTAGACATGTTCCCACTTATTAAAGAATGTCTGTACTCCGCCACAAGAAGTGATTGTACCCGGTCCGCGAGGCTTCCCTAAGGTCTTCCTTGCCATTTTTGTCACCCCTCATCATCATAATAACGCACTCCACTCCCATGTTCCATTCTTATTTAGCAGTCTGAGGGAGAACGCTGTGCTTAGTCTACATTTGTCAGTCAGCCGAAGTACACACCGTGATACAAAATGGTGCTCAGTTCATCTTGGTGTTTACTAAGGAGTTCTGCCAATCACTGAGTTGTAATTTGAAGGAGACAGGAGGTGAAAAAAACAGTATTTGGTGTTGTGATGATCAGACAGACAGGCAAGTGGATGCGCCGACGTTGAAATGAAGATAGCGCCTAATTATCCTACGTTTACAGTGTGTAAATTTTGCTTGAATGAACCAAAGAAGTTACATGTTAGAAGAAAAGGAACTTTGCAACTAACGGTAATCAATATGAGCATGTGAGTCTATAGAGGTGGGAGTGCATCAGTGGGTCCTATAAGTAAAAATACTCTCATCAAGGACTAACTAGAAACTTTAAAATGTCAAAATCAACCTTCCTATTGTATACCTTCGAGTGCAAGATAGAATGTGGGGCTTAAAAAGACTCTGAAAAGGCCTTTATTGCAAAAAATGGGACTCCAAAGTATTTCAGCCTATACATATCTTCTTCAGGGCTCACGGTGAGTATGTGAGTGTTGTAATATAAAGCAGTATGTTGTTGGCAATTTAAAAGCAGAAAGAAGAATGAGCCTCAAAGGAGACTCTCATATGGGTTGCCAGTTTCAATGCTGAAAGTCCACTTGGTTTAAACCTAAAATAACTCTCCGATTTGGATCCTCACTACCTAAGCCCCAGCACCTGCAGCCATGGCTAAAGGTTGTGACCAGTTCTCCGGTGTCCTTTGCGGGTTAAAACGTTAAAATCTGGGCATCCTTTGATTAAAAAACAATAAACCAGATAAAAACAGTTAAGAACTGCCACGATCTTTACTAGATGTCCTTAAAATCTGAAAAAAAATAAACTTTGTTGGGAATTTGATCTCGCAGACGCCGCCACATGCACAGTACAGGGCCAGTGTTACACCTGGACTATACCTTTATTACTATTATGCTATTACACCTTTGTTACAGTTAGTGCCCCTGTATGACCAGGAGTTATACATGTAATTACGCAAGAATTTGTGGACTGCATTACCAAAAACCTGAATTAACAGAGCTTCAATAAAAATGCTATGTTTGTTGTAAATACAAGCATTAGCAACGTGGCAAACCTGTTACGAAATCGGGATCATGTTTCTAAATGCTTGGTTTCATTATCCAGTCTGCTTCCTTGAATGCTAGTTGTTTTGTAGCAGTCTCCACAGTACGAGACACTGAATCCTCAATGTGCTTGTATGAACAAATGTGCTAGGCAAATATGCAGAGACAGTGAAAACCAGTGGTCTGCACACTAGTGGACAAGGCTATGCTCTGAGCCAGATGGACTTTAGAGTGTGCGGTTGGACTGGCACTTGACTTGGCTGCGACGGCATAGCTAGAAATTGGACGATTAAAAGCGCTGTACTTGGTTTTAACTGTCCAAAGTTATTCCTCACTTACCTTGTGCATTCTGAGCACCTTAGTTATTTACCGCGATGGGTTTATAAGGGATTTTCACAATGTTCTGAGGCCAGAGCGGAGTTTCGCTGACACGGTAATGCGAACAACAACTAGCGTGCAAACTGTGCACTTCCTGATTCTCTTTATAATTCGATGTAGACAGACCCCAAGAACTGCTTATACAATATAGGGCTGTCAAAAGTATCAAAAATCTTTTACTGATGGATACTACAACTAGTAGCCTATTGCAACTAGATACTCATTTGAGCAAGTATCGATACTAAAAAAGCCACATTCACAGGACAGAAATTAACCTTTCCTGAGTTTTAGAATGATCTTGAGCTGTATCAGAACAAGTATAAGACACATAGACTAGTCTACGCCCATGGACCACTATGGAACCTACTGGACGACTGAGGGATTACACAGATATAAGGCCACATGGGAATAGAAAAGAAAGTACTATTATTTATCGTTGAAAATCACATTCGATTGTCTAAAATAAGGTTTTTTTTTATTATCACTATATCAGAATCGGTATTGAGTATCGAGTCTATTCCTTAGTATTAGAATTGAGTTTGAAATTTTAGTATTGTGACATAATACAACATATGTACTCGGGCAAGACAAATTTTGCTAAAATATCTCAAATAAATTCGGGAACAGGTCCTTTAAAGCTTCAGTGTTGATAGGCCTGAAATATGTATATGAAAGAAATACACGAAACAAAGGCGAGCTGTTTGTTAGCCGGAGTGTAATCGTAGCTAATGTATCCTGACACCATGAAAGTGTCTCCAGCTAGCAGCTCATTAGCTAGCTAGTCACTCAAGTGCAGCCCTGTCAGCCTTGTGTTGTCACTTCACGGGGCGGAAAAATAAACCCCTGACATTTATTTACCTTGAGATGAAATATCAATACTTTTTGACAGTTCAGAGCAAAATGTGACAAAGTGGCTTTTAAAGTTGATAGCTGAAATTAACAAAATAACTACACAGACACTTGACAGTTTTTTTGGCCTTGCAAGCTGTGAGAGTTTACTTTTAGAGCAGACAAAAGCAGTTCAGAATCTTACATAAAAACTGAGATTATACCGACAAATAAATTATTTAGTTAGCCTTATGTTAAATCAGTGGAGACTTTAAAGTGGCTGTACCCAATTTTTCCCATGTAGTGGAGCAAAAATGGTTTCGCCCGAGCACAGATATATTGTAAAAGCAGCTTTTAGGATCAAAATGAGAGCACTGTGTGTTGTCTGATTATATTATTATCATCTAAGTATCATCTAAGTTTTATCGTCTGAGAATCAAGAACTGTGTTGTTAGCATGCTAGTTGTTTTTAGCTTTACAGTTACAGCAAAACTCCGCTTTGATCTCTGAAAGTTGTTAGCGTCTATAAACTCATCACCGCGAATAATAAGGATGTTTGGAATGCATGAGGTCATTGAGGAATAACGTTGGATGGCTGCGTACTGTTTAAAATGAACTTGTTTTGTTTATCACGTTTTTAATACTGTAATAATCAGATACAGCGCTTTTAAGGTGCTAAATACTAAACATAGCAGTCGTTCAAAAGTATTCTGACACTACAATGCAATAAATGGATTTACCGGTAGAAATTACTAACATGTTGGCTGTAAAATTGCAGCCAACACGTTCAGTCTTTAGCTTTGGCTGAATGATGACACCTGCAGAGGGCTGAATAGCAGTGTGATGTTTTCTTTCTTTTTTCTTTTTTTCTTTTTTTTTTTTTTTTTGCGAAAATTGCAAGAATATACTCATATCCAACTTGTTGTCATGGCACCACGTCATATGAAAAAGACGTGCACAAAAGCAAAACTATTTTCTCATTAAAACTGTACAATGGATAATGACCCTTATTTGATAATTTCGAAGTTGAACACAATTCTTCATTTTAATTTTTTAGAAATTGGTAAAAAATAAATAAATAAAAAAAAAACCCCAAAAACTTGACTCAGTTACATTTACCTGACTTTTCAGAGTACTTTCTATCAACATACTTTTACTCTTACTAAGTTGAACACAATTCTTCATTTTTAATTTTTTAGAAATTGGTAAAAAAAAAAAAACTTGACTCAGTTACATTTACCTGACTTTTCAGAGTACTTTCTATCAACATACTTTTACTCTTACTTGAGTAATAGCAGTACTCTTACTTGAATAAAAGTTGTGGTTCCTCTTCCCACTGTGAGTAAGGTCGTTTCCACAGTCCTCACGGCATATTTAGCCACAGGTGAAAGAAAAGACCATTGCGTTGCCATAGAAATAAGTTTGCCGATCAGCTGATGGACTCTTACGTGCCTCATGGTGTTTAACGTGAATGATACGCAGAGTATGTGAACAAGACTGACCCAAAAGTAAAGTAAACAGGACAAAATCTAGTGCGCACTGGGGTCCACAGAACGTGTGAAAACAACTTAAGTCTACAACTGAAAAAAGCTTTATGTTGACAATATGAAATGATTTGAACACTGGTGTTCCAATGATATGGTTTTCATTATTTTATTAATTATTTAAAGTTTAGTACTTCAAATTACATTAAATTTGAATCATAAATCAGGAGTTAAGTCCTGACAGCTACTGTATAAGTTACTTTTACAAATAATTTTTTTACTCTTACTTGAGTAATTTCTTGGACCACTAATTTGTACTTTACTTGAGTCGTAATTATTTTGAAGTAACATTATTCTTACTTGAATATAATTTTTGGCTACTCTACCCACGTCTGGGAATGTGTATTACTAAGCTGCATTACCTAAACCTTTTGAAAATTGCATCAAATAGGTACATGGTTTCTGATGTAACCCGGCCTGGTTGGTATTGCTGTAATTCCAGGCAGCCTTAGACTCCCGCGGGCGGACATATTTGAGTAGCGAAACCCGGGTCTGTAAGTGAGCTGTTCAGTCTCTCACTCCCCAGGGGGCGCCGTAATCATTTTCAGGTGCGAATATTAAAAAGTGATGCAAAGTCGAGCCAGTAATCGCTCAGCAGAGGACACGAAATGTGAGAAATGAAAATGGAATTAGTCGTCTGGCGTTCGCCCATCCATCTATCCATCAATGACCTTGTTTTTGATGAACAAAAAGGCGTTTGTGCAATATTGTTTGGTCTCAAGTCGAGGTGGAGAGGGGATTTATTTATTTATTTACAAATTTTTATATGCAAAATTCTAATGCACAAAAAACAAAACGATGTGATGCATGGCAAAATGTCTGATTACTGTTATCAGGATAATCCAAAAAAACGATGAGATACTAACTTTCGTCCATATCTCCTACCCTTAGTAACAACAAATCTAGAACAGCATCTTTCTCTAGGTCTATAATTCTGCAAAAAATATTTAAAATTCATTTAATCATTGGCTTTATCTTGCGCCTTTCAAAATACCCAGCGCCATCGGCTCCTCTGACCACCAACAACACTCACGCACACACCACTTTCATACTATAAGCAATGTGGGTGAGGTGTCTTGCTTAAGGGTACAACAGTTTTGCCACTGCCGCCCTGGGTGGTGCATGATATTCCCAGCGGTCTCCAATCCAAATGCTAACCCGCTTAGCTTCAGACATCAGACGCGATTGGGCATTGTCAAGGTGCTATGCCCTTTCAATTGCAAATAGAGTCAATGCAATGTAGCCACGTATGCCATTCGTTGGACCACTTTTATATGAAGAAAACTTTCCTTACATCTTCATCACGCCACCTTGAAGATGCTTGACAAAACAAAAGATAACAGAAAAAGGAAAGTGCAACACAGAATCCTCCTCTTAAGACATAGTAGCGACTCCGACTTCCTTTGCATTGGTTAAAGGTTCCAATTACGGAGGAAAGGTTAATGTGTTGTATGTGTTACCTGTGACAGATGCATTACTCACTGTGTTGTTCTGTGGGTCTTCTGCTGTCTGAGCTAATGCATGCACGGTCGCGTCTGCAGCTCCGCACGCTGGCACTTTTGAGCAGGTACGAGGAAATAGATACAACGAGAGAGGTAGAAAAGAAATCTGTAGTAGGCTAGTTGTGTATTGTTCTATTACTATGTTAATACGTTTCTGTTTATTTGTATTTTTACTTTAACAGTGTACTACAAGGTTTTCTAGTGGAGGATCTGCTGTCTGCTTGTCTCCATGGAGATGCAATGTCTGGAATGTTCCACAAAATGCCATTAAACTTAAAAATTTCATAGTAAGTAGGGGTGATAGTGACTCGGTCGAGTTTGTCCACTGATCTGAAGCTTGGCGGTACGAATTCCACTCTCGACGTAAACATCGTTGGTAGAGCGTTCAGATCCACTGTCCCACAGGTTGGTGGTGCGATTCCAGCTCCCACAGATGAATGCTGTTGTTGTGTTCTTGGGCAAAACACTTAACCCACCTCACCCTCAGTGTCTACGTACACTGGTGTGTGAATGGGTGCTTCCTTGATATAAAGCGCTTCGAGTGCCTTGAAGGTGGAAAAGTGCTATATAAAAATGTGACCATTAACCATTTAACTAAAACTAATAAAAAAATTGTCCACTGCAATATTATAATAAAAATATGTCTTGATTGGGACCTCTCTCTATTCTTGGACATCACAATGGAATTGTCTATTCAATTTTCCAATCACTAATTGCAAACCTTATTAATAATTTATCTTCTGATTTGTCACAGAAAAGTATTCCAAAGTAAAATTACCAACACAGAAACTTAAAAAATTATATTTTATGTTATGTTAACTTTTTTATTTCTACTAAAACTAACTTTGTAACTGCATCACTGTCCCCAATAATTGCTGACTTTTATTCATAAATTGTCACGTTTTCAGACTTCTTCTACAATTTCTTTCATCCTACAGTCCCAATATGGCAGCCGCACTTCCCTTTTCCACCTATCGCATGTCCATGGGTTTTAGAAGGATGAACATTTCCGTACGTTGCCATAAATCACATCTTTTGAATGCGAAAAAGTCACGAAAATGTTGCATATAACAGGACGCTGATACCCATTGGTCCAGGGATAGTCAAATTTCATTAAAGGCCATTTGAATACTGTTGTTTTTTATTACCAATAACCAGCAGCCACCTGATGAAATATTTATCAGGGATTTGGGCTTCCAGGCGTTTTTAATTACCATGCACTAAAAAGGCGTCTCTGAAGGTTTCTCAAAGACGCCTTGGGGGCTGTCAGTCAATGTTTGCTTGTCCCCCTCGAGATGCCACATGTTTAGTTGTTTCTGGGGTTGGTATTACGAGACACAATAAAATGCAGCAGAGGGAACTTATTGGATTTGTTTTGCTTAGAATTTTAAGCTTTGCTCAGTTAGCTCTTCTTTTTTGTTGCAACTAAGCATTAGTCAGACTTGAAAATTGTACAAACTTGAGGAAGTAGCTAGGAATAATTGGAGAAAACTGAACAATTTTGGTAAGTGTTTTGGGCCTTCAGAAACGCAGCGCTGGAGAATGCAGGATGATTCAAACAAGCATCCAAGAAACATAACACAGCTTATGTTTGGTAGTTTGCATAATAGCCTTTTTTACCATTAAAATAGACTCTTCCAGGACTGCAGACACCAAAACAGCCCTGTTTTTTCATAGTATGGAGGCTAACACTAACTAACTCCCCCACTGAAAATGCATCGGGGCTAATGTATAGTGTAGTAGGGAACGCTCCTTACGATCCAACCTATGTTCCCACAGCCCAATGGCCTCACGTTTCTTAGAAAGTTTTGGGGAAAAAATAGGGTTCTATGTTCTCACAGCCCTGTTTTCTCCCATTTAAAATATATTTTTAAGTAAATGCATAACCTCCAACCTCAGATTGACCCTAACCTTAAAGTGCATTTGACAGATTAATACATTTTTTTCTAATATATGACAACCTCAAAAAAAACTGTAAAAATGCAAAATTGAATGTAACTTTTGAACACTTGTGTCTGGCTGTGTCACTTTTCAATGCCTCTTTATGTTCCAATATCCTTGTGACAGTATAGATTTAAAGCTACCATCTGCAAGTTTATTAGATCAATAGATGGCAGATGTGAAACCCGCCCACTCCTTTTCCTCTCTTCACCTGGCCTATGTTCAGGCTCACCCCTGCTCTCTGCTCTTTTTCTGTCGGGACGAAGCCGGCGCACTATCAGACAGCAGTAATGTAGATAGCATCTAGTGGTGAAACGTGAGAATACAGCAGAGGTGGGTCGGCCAGTCTAATTACAGGCGGTAGCTTTAAGCCTATTTTAAGAATGATTTATCGTTACTTTTGATAGCATATTTTTATTCTGAGATTCTGTCTGAGAGTTCCACCCAACTGTCTGTTCAAGGTTCCTTCTCAGTGAGTTCTATTACCTTGGGGGGCTGCTTATGTAGTGTATTGCCACCTCCACTGGGAGCATATGTAACAGGCTAGATTTGGATGTCATTACCTAAACCCTATGGCTAATTACTATACGGATGAAAACCTGCTCATTAATTCAAGACTGCACAATCTATCATCATTACTGCCAAATAAGTTGTTGTTATCGTTTTAATTTAAATTAGGAGCTGTGATCGGGTTTCAGAGAGGCGTTTTCATAAGAATCCATTAATATGCGTGTGCTGGCAGTGGCACCGACAAATATGAGCATGGCAGATAATATTGTTTAATGAAATCGAATCAGATTAAAAATAAAAAAAGGATAATGCATTGTGTCAATAATTTTGGCAGTCTCTGAAACTGGCATTTTTAATTTTTATTTGCAATTTTTAAATATATAAAAAAATAAATGAATATGCAATTTCTATAGGAACTGCCAGTCGCTTGTCTTCACATTATCGCTTCGCCAGATGTGTTCGACAGTGTGGCATTAAACTTTACCCTCATGAAGACTAGGAAACCACTGCGCCAAGTTACAGGTCAGATCTGCGGAGAGGCAAGCACACTCCCAGTAAGAAAGCAAGCTTTTCAAGTTTTGTTTTTGTTTTGTTTTTGTTTTTTTGGTCAATGAGAACATCTTTTAATTGAATGAATGCAAGATAGATACATTAAATGCCATACTGTGGAACATTCCAGGCAAAGCAATAACATCTCCATGGCGACAAGCATGTAGCAGACCCCGTACACAAAAAAATTGCAAAATTACATTATGTACCTCCGAGGAAGAATATTCTTACCAGTCAGTTTTTTAAATGAATTTTAAATTAACTCGATGTATGTAGTCTCCAGAAACACAACATACACAGTTTATTGCATTACCACAAATTACCATCGGGGGACCTTCATATCAGACATGCTACAATATAATAATGCTTGACTACACCTTTATAAAAATAGCTGTCAAATCTCTTGGAGCCATTTGGCCTGGCAGAAGGTGTGATATTACGCGAATAATGTGTCAGATGATGCCGCCACACTGAAATGCAGGTCTTATCTGTGGAGAGGCAAGCTCAACTCACAGTACGAAAGCATGTTTTTCAAGGTATTTTTCAGGGCAATAAAAACACCTTTAATTTAATAAATGCAATGCCATATTCTGGAACATTACAGGCAAAGCAACACCATCTCCATCGAGACCAGCACGTAGTGGACCGCACACAAGAAGAAAAGTTGCCCCTTCAGGGAAAGAAAATGGTGCAATATTAACACATGTCCATTTGAAATATGCATTGGATCCGTGCTTCCTGTCTTGCCTACATACCTCTACAAAAATAGCTGTCAAATCTCTTGGAGCCATTGGGCCTGGCAGAAGGTGTAATATTACGCAAATAATCTGTCAGCCAGGAACAAGCTTTTACCTTTTTCATTTTCTTTTTTTCCTACTTTTTTTTTCTTGACGGAGCGTTCTTTTAAAGAGGTTTTGCGTGGAGAGCTTTGAAGTGGGGCTGTATGAGGAACTCATCCTTGCTCAGTGTATTACCGGAGCAGACAGTGATGGCTACACCCCTCATTTTGCAGAGCAGGACCGAGGACTGAGAGCGCAGAAACGCCAGTCTAAAGCTCTTTTTAGGGTTCATATAAAAGGCTGGCATGGAGGGAAAGTGTCCAGCTTTAGTGCACTTCAGATCAAGTGGTGCCCAAGTCAAAGCGCAATATAAGTAAGGGCTTTATATTGATTCATTCAAAGTGACATTTGGAGTTTTCTTGATAGTGGTGTTTCATGGTACTTGTGCATACTTAGTTCTATTTTCTGTTTTTGTTCTGCCTCTTAGTGGATTTATTTGTTTGTTTGTTTTTTTACTCCTACTTGTTCAATTAATAATTCATTGCTTCAAATTCATAGTAAAAGCCAAAAGTAAAATCTGTCAACTGGACAAAAAGTTGTGGGAGTGAAGTTGACAGATTTTACTTTTGGCTTTTACTATGGATCAGACCTGGGCGACTGAGGGATTACACAGACTGCTTCAAATTCACTCTATTTTTACAATCAGCTTTTAGATTTTTTTAGTCATGAAACAAAGGGGGGGATTCACCCAGATCATTTGCCCTACTGTGAGTTGACTTAGGCAGTCAAACGATCTGAAATTCATAATGCTGCTGCAGAGATACTTTAAACAAGAGAGTATTTTTTAGACATTTTGGAAGTTATTTGCTTGGCATAGTGAGCCAAATGTTATTCCTTATCGTAAGCTTCCACTTCACAACAAGGACTTGCTATAATTTGCTAACGCTAAAGCAATATATAGTTGATTTACTATTCAAAGATGCATTACATGTAGCTTTTCTGGTGTGGAGCGTTCTTTAAAAAAACACTGAAAATGATACATTCTTACTGTGAGTACAGTTGCCTCTCCACGGAGCTGACCTGTAACTTGGCCTGCTTGTCTCCATGGAGTTAGATCATTTTAAGGCCCTAATAGTTAAATAGTGCTCCAATAAATGATTATTTTCTTAACAATAATGAAACATGGCTTTGAAAGTAAAGTGATATGTTATATGATATGATATATGCGATGGTAGCTCAGTTGGTAGAATGTTCGTTCACTGATCCGAAGGTCAACGGTTCGAATCCCGCTCCCACAGATGAATGCTGTCGTTGTGTCCTTGGGCGAGACACTTAATCCTCCCCTCACCCCCAGTGTCTGTGTACACTGGTGTATGAATGTGTCTGAATATGTGAGTGGTTCCTTGATGTAAAGCGCTTTGAGTGCCTTGAGGATGGAAAAGCGCTATATAAAAATGCGACCATTGTTTCTAATTAATATAAACTGTACAATATGTGAATGTGTTCCAACAGCCTAACCCCAAAACAACAGCACGTTATAGGAAACATTAACAATGTATGGTATCACTTTGTATTTGCTAAGTGGTAATTACAGTTCTTTTTCACACTTATGGGAACTGTTGACGCACGATCTGGGTCGGGCTTTGCTGAAAAAAAAAGTTCAAGAAAAAAAAGACCAATTAGATTTTCTCCGGCCTCACTTCAAGAGTAAAACATGTCAGAGGAGATCAGAACAGAGCCTAAACGGCGTCCACACGGACCGCCCGCCGTTTGGAGAGCTTTGGTGTTTGTCCATCAGCAGATATCTAGCTCTGTTAAAGGCCATCTGTGTCCAAATACTGTCGGGGCGAAGCGTGATGCGTAGTGTGGGGGCTGGAGGAAGAAAGTCACCAGCACATCACTTCTGGCATGTTCACAGATCATTTTAACATGTGCAAATGGAGAGATATATTACAGAAGAAGGCTATAACCTCTAGTTTATTTAAGTGTATTATAGTTACGCTTATTACAGCATTGTGGTTCATTCTGAAATTGTGAAGAAATTAAGACGTACCTGACTCATGTTTTCAAAATATGAAAAACAGAACTAGTTCATTTTAAACGGGTTGCAGTGGTCCAAAGTTATCCTTCACTTACCTTATGCATTCAGAGCATCCTAGTTATTCACTACTATGAGTTTATAAATGCTTTTGACAACTCTCAGAGACCAGAGTGGCATTTTGCTGTCATGGCAATGCTAACAACAACTAACATGCTGGCGCACACTTCCTGATTATCAAACAATAAAATGCTTTCTAATTAGATGCAGACAGCATGCAGCTGACTTATTTTGACCTCAAGAGCTGCTTATACAATATATCTGCATGACAAATTGCTCAAATATGGGAAAAATTTAGTACAGGACTGTTAAATAAAATAGACAAAAACATACAGTATGGAAAGGAAATGTACAATATAGGACAATCGACTTAGGTTTTAAAAAAAGAAAAGAAACCCTACAAATAACATAACATTAGCATTATGCACAACAGCCGAGCTCTTTTTGTAAATTAGCTTGTGTACTAACCATCAAGCCTTCTGAATCCTGGGAGTTGTAGCGTTGAAAGGCGACGCTTGCTTGCTTCCCTGGGCCCAATATCCCTGATTAAAGTGCCACTTTGGAGCTAAGTTGACCACAGAAGCACTTAAGCTAGGTCATGCTAATTCCTCAAGCGGCCCCCGCTAGCTAGCTTAGCCTAGAAGAAATTTGGGGACCCTGAATGCATTATGTCAGAAATAGATCTACAAATGGTGCGCCTTTGACACCGGCCGTCATCTTGCCTTCTTAATATGCATCCAAGCTTTCGGCAATGCCCGAGGGGAGATTTACTGTATAACTGGAAGGTGGGAGGTGGGCGAGAATTATTTGTTAAGGCTCCGAATAACATCAGCCGGGCCCCCACTTTGATCATTTGCATGTATATAGAAGACATTAAACTTAAAAAGCAGGACAGGGCTGAGGCGCTCATGCGATTGGCTTTGGGAAAATATGAGGAGCGCAAATTCAATATGGGGGAATGAGATTTGGCCCAGATGCATGAGTTAATGACAAGCGCGAGATCGGGAGAGCGCCCCAGGGATCGGATTGTTTAATTGAAAACCGCAATGGAGTGTAGTTTATTTTGGCCCGCAAATTCACCCCTTGTTTTCTAATGGGGGGTATAGCTACATACTCTTGACTATTTACAGGCAAATTCTGCATTGCAACAAGTTAAAGGCGCACTGTGTAACTTTTCCGATTCTCTCCATGGAGATGTTACAGTTTTGCCTATTCACTTTATTCCGGAAGTTGCCGTAAATGCCGTCATCGTCACTCGGGTTTTATTATTTTGTATGGGGCTGCAGATCTTGACAGCAAATAAGTTTTACTAAGCCGGACTACAAAGCCGCTTTAAAGCCTCCCAGAGTTGGTAAGAATACACAGACACGTTTAATACCATACTGTGGGACATTCCAGGCTAAGCAATGACATTTCCATGGAGACAAGTAGACAAGCAGGTGGCAGATCCCCATTAGAAAAGTTACACAGTGCACATTAATGGTTTTGGTCAGTGCAAGTCAAGCTGCTAGTTCCTCATAGAGCTGAGTACCTTTCCATTTTTTCAAGTGCCATTACCCGTTTTTGTTTTTGGTACCGAAACTTGAACTGCACTTTTTTCAGTGCTTTGTCCTGTATTAAAAGTTATGTAAAATAGAAATTCTCAGTACTGCTTGTTTTGTCCACTACCGTACCTTAAACACCCCTAGAGACATGCTACAGTTCTACTATAAGCAGATATTTTATGATTGTGTACCTGGTACCAAAGAAGAACGTATTGGTAGTAAAAGCATAAATCTAAGACCACTTATAAAAAGGCATAACCCTAGAGTAAATATGGAAGAAGACAGATTCTATTTGGTACAAAATACAGCAAAAAACATTATGGTAGCAGCAGTATAATATATACTGTAGATGTAAAATACTGAATATTGCATAAGTCCTGTTATTTTGTGGAGTGCTCAAGTGGTTTGGAAAATGTGAACTTGCAGATTGAGTTGAATTGTAGATAACCATGTTTGTATATTTCTTTACAATATATGTGAAGACGTGTGATTTAATACACTCTAGTATTGTAGTATTATTGAATTTCCGTACTATGTTAAAGCAGCGACTACCATCAACATTGTGTTATCTTTGACGGAGAGCCCACAAATGCATATTTTCTGAGCAGAGATGGAAAAGTGGCAGAAGCATGGAAACACACAGATGTATAAATCATTACGCATCACACAGAGCCCAGTTAATAACTTGTAACTTTTTATTTGTTAGTTTTTTTTCTTCATAGTGATATAACAGAAAATGAGGCGACAAATTAGATTCACTACATTACTATGTCTTCTCATAGTTATAACAATTTTACTGTAATGTAGTATAAGGAATCAAGGAATCATGAATGAAAATACCAGTGAGGGGGGCGCTCTGTATGAATCTGCAAAAAAGCTGTTTTATTTGACATTTGACTGAAATTCCAATACATTTGTGCTGTCTGAAAGTTTGATACATCATTTGAGATTCCATCCATAGGTGTAAATGGTGAGTAACCTGCGCAAATACAAGTTTACGGCCAAAGCTGCTGCTGCTAGCGAAACAAGCTCTGATACACCTAGCGTCGGAGGAGCTAAACGAGCCAACCGTGCCACATGAGCAACCGGTCACGTTGGACCTGAAGACTGAGATATTATCGTCTATCCAGACCGAAATGACTGCACTCTTTCAAAGTGAGCTTGCAAAGGTCATGGCAAAAGAGTTTGGTGATGTTAACACAGAAATGGTGCAAGTAGTCAGATCTGAAATAGCTAGCAGCACTGCAACGTTTCGCTCCGAGTTGGACACAATCCAATCCACGGTGTCTGATGTGGAGCAGGAGCTCTTAGGGTGCTCAGACCAAATCACAGCACTGCAAAACTCCATCTAACGACTAGAGGAAAAAGTGACGGTTCTTCAGGATAAGTGTTTGGACATGAAGGGACAAACGCACAGACCAAACATCTGCATACTGAATATAGCACAGGAATCCTTGAGCTAGGTACTCAGAAAGATACTGGAAATGGATAAAGATGTGTTGATTGACAGATCCCATCGCATTTCTCCATCAAATCGAGTAAAGGGTAAGCCCAGAGCAGTAATCTCAAAACTACACTACTATCAAGTTTGTGTTGACGTCCTCCGTCGTGCCCGGGATACTGGTCCCCTCCTCTGCATAGGTTCCACCGTCCTCATCTGTCCTGATTACCCGCCCAGTGTGGCCCACGCTAGATCGACCTTCAATGAAGTCAAAAAGCTTCTACAGGGATGGGACAATGTGCGCTACGAAATCCTCCATCCAGCTCAGCTGCAGATCTCCCATGATGGTATCGAAACGCTCTTTCAGGATGCTGCGGAATATAATATGGAATCTCTGGCTCGTGTTAAAATGAAGTGGGAGGAGGAACTGGATGCAGAATTCTCTGAAGATGTATGGCAATCTTTTTTGATAATATTCATCTTAAGATAAAGCATTATACAATTTAAGGTTCTTCATAGACTGCATTTGTCCAAAGTAAAGCTAGCTAAGATCAAACCAGAACTTGATGCTAATTGTGATCGTTGTGAAATTGAACCAGGGACACTGTTACATATGTTTTGGTTTTGTTCAAAGCTGAAAAACATCTGGCAATCCACTTTTAAATTTCTTTCTGATGCATTAGGGGCCAATGTTTAGCCTGAGGCAACAATTGCAACATTTGGTATATCACTGCAATTTGTGCATTTCCATAAAAAAGATAAAAACATAATTGCTTTTACCACATTCCTGGCTCGAAGACCAATACTGCTCAAGTGGAAAGACAAACAACCCCTAACATTTAGACTGTGGCTCGCTCACCTTATACACCATCTAACATTAGAGAAAATTTGATTTTCTTTAAGAGGCTGTGCTCATACGTTTTTCTCATACGTTTTTCAGTACCTGGCAACCTGTTCTGAATAAGATCAAAGATGGTAATCCCTCACTTATGTCAGAGGAATAAAAGTACTATTACTTAAGTATGTAATATTATTTACCTATATATTTTTATGGTGCAACAGGGTGGGTTTGTTCTGGGGTTTGAGCGTAAAAAAAAAAATAAAAAAAATACTGTAATGTGTTTGAAATAGCATTTTTAATTGAATGCTCAATAAAAAAAAATGCAGATGCAGGTGAATCTCTGTTTTCAGATGGGCTTGACTGACAGGTGGATTAACCAATCAGGGACACGCATGGTCCGTCTCGGAAAAAACAACGAGAAAAAAATCACAGGGGACTGAAAAATTTATGACTCGTGCAGAATCATTTAGCGAAGCACTAAACTCTGTTAATCTGAGGTGAGATAAGGCTGACCTTGTTTGTAAATCATAGAAGACCAATGAAGTCCTTCGTTTCATATGAGCCTCAGAAAAAAGCGCTTCTGATTTGCACAATCACGTTTGACCGGGCTTGAGATGCAGCAGAGGACGTGCGGATCAGACTGATATCGCCACATAAAAAATAGAGAGAGATAACATTCTGGATTTAACAGGCAATCAATGCTGTACTATTGGTGTTTTTTATATCAATACTTGAGAAATGAGTATCTAGTAAAGACCCTGATAATTACATATGCCAAGGGAGGAATTCAATATTGTATCATTATTTTCCTGTAATCTACGCTAGCAAAGGAAATACAGAAAGCCTTTCAAATTATCTTGAGCAATTCACCGCTGTGATAAAATTAGATGCCTTGTCTCTGCTCCTGTCTCTTCTGCAGACAAGCCAAATATTGTCCCTTGCTCATTTTGATGTTGTCATAGTCACTTTGATATATTTGTACACTTTCTGACATGTCCCCTTCGGGCTAGCTGCAGTTGTGAAGCACAGGTTTTTAATATTGTTTGACAGTTATAATAGTGCAGCGCTTCAGGTTTAATTGAACCTGACTGTAGACCCTCCAAAACAGAAGGATGACATACTGTGTTAGAGACACTATATTCTGCGAAACAATATACCCTAAAAGTATGTGTGAATCTATTTATATATTTTTTGACAACACCACATTGAATCTTTTAAATTTCAGTATTTTTATTTGTTTGTTTTTAAGTCTATACCCTTCACTTCATTATTAGATTTGTTTTGATCATTCCAGTTTTCAAAGGCTTTCTGCAGCTAACCAACTTCAGCGCTAACAGGTCCTATTTTTAGCCTTATTTAACCCGCTTAATATGTCCTATATCTACCCAATACTGATACCAATGAGTTTTGCACTAAATTACGTTGAAACTCCACTTCTTTATAGAGTTTTAGCTAACGTAAAGAGGCTGTCATTATCTTTGCTCCACTCCAGCTTGAACTGACACAATTAAACCCCCCATCGTGCAAAATGTTTCGCTAAAAGACACTTGTTTTAACTGCGTTGTCCTCACACCGCATTCATACTAGGCAATGTGGGTGAAGTGTCTTGCTTAAGGACACAATAATGTTTTTGCTACTCGCGCCCCACTGTGGCCCGTGATATTCCGAGGAGTCTCCCATCCAAGTACTAACCAGGCCCGTCCTTGCTTAGCTTCTGAGATCGGTTTGACAATCCGGTGTAAGTGACGTGAAGCAGCTCGCTCTGGGTTTATGTGTAATATTTCACCGTTTTTTCCCTTCACAAAATCTTCAGCTCCAGATATAATGATTTCTGTTCTACTTTCTCCATTAGACACCTCTGACGTTACATGGAAGCGTGTTTAGCATCGAGTACAACATTTCACAGCCCATTAGCTGTAGTCTGCACTTGCTCCTACTGTACGCACTACGCTGGGCGGGAGAATGAACCCTAACCAGACAACCACTGAAGCATGAAGGAGTCCACTGGCTTCTTCTTTCCACTTTTGTCCATATTGTTTTGTTCTGTACTTTGTCTTCCTAACCTATAACCAGCCAGGATAGGGATAGTGCATTGTGATCTGTAATCAAGAGGCACTGCACATAAAGGGACCAGCAGTCGTTAAGGAATTAGTGGGTGGCTAACGGCTAGCTTGGAGAGTCAATTAGTTGAAAATGTGGACATGTGGATGCAATTTCACACTTTAGCAGGGAGTGTTAAGGTCTCTGAAGTTAACTGACCGATTCTGCTAGCACTGGCCTGGAACTGCTCTTTCGCCCAAGTCACTGGGTTAGAAAGAAACATATTCTCAGTTATTGTGTGTGCTACTTGACAAGGCTATGTAATAAAGTTGGGCTGTTTTGAATTTTGTATTGTGACAGTCATGCAGGAGTTGTTTTGAAGATGTAATTTTTTTTTTTTTTTATATTGTTGGGATTCTGTGGAAAGGTTGAGGTGGCTGCTCTTTTGCTGTTGTGGTAAAGATCAGTGGTGGATGAAGTACTAAGTAAAAGCAAAAAAAAAAATGGCTTAAGTAAAAGTATCACATGAAAAAATCTACTTAAGTAAAAGTATTAAAGTACCCATTTAAAAATGTACATCAACAGTAAAAAGTAAAAGTATATCGTGCAGATTTTCAGATCTAATAAAGCTTCAAATGTAGTGATTTTGATAAAGATTTATACTGAATTTTGTTCAGCAGAAACAAATGAATTGACTTCTTGGACTATTTTTCAGTCCTGTTCAAAAATGTAGTTGAGTAGAAAGTACAGATACCTTCTATCTAATGTAATGAAGTAAAAGTAAAAAGTATCCACTTTAAAATTTACTTAAGTAAAGTAGAGACACCTAAAACTTTTACTTAAGTCCAGTTCTTTATTACTCTTACATTGTTACGTTCCATCACTGGTAAAGATACAGACCAAGTTAAGGCAGGATGACTAAAGGAATATTCTATCTACTGTAATTAGGTTTTATTGTAAACTGGTCTTGATAAAGGCCAGAACATGACTTTTCTTTTTCCTCTTGATATAGAGATATGGTAATAAAATTAATAATGTAATTTTTGTGTCTATGTTCTATTCAGTAATTCTGTTTAGTTTAATGGAGCTTCTTATTCTCAAATACAAACGCTTTCCCCTAACTACTCCTCCTATTGGCCAGCCTAAGTCTTGCCCTGACTGAGTGACGGGCGGATCACAGTGAAGTTCGAACTCTCAGAATTAATTATGATAATGGGTGTACATCAATTGTGATAAACTCGATCTAAAAAAACAAAAAAAATGAACTTGTCATCATTCGGGTCGTATTATTTTACATGAGGCTGCCAATCTTGACAGCAAATAAATTCTATACGGACTACGGAGCCTTTTTAAAGTCTCCCAGAGAATCGGTGCTGTGTTGACTTGTTGGTGCACATGAACATAGAACATTTTACACAAATAAACCTGCTTTATATCATATTTTAGCGGCGAAACTGTTCCCAAATTCTCCATTTAAACGAATGGGATTCCCGCTTAACCGGAAATGCCAACACAAAGAGAGCACGGTTTAGTCTCATTTACAGCAAAAGTGAGCGGGGCAGAATAAGGTCAATAGTTTCTTATCATTGCTCCGATTGGCAGAAAAATACATCTGTCCTGCGTGAATCCCCCGCCTAGTTTAACCACACTGACGGTAGAACAGTTCCATTATACGTCCCCGTTGGATACACTGTCACCTCGTCCACATGTTGCTCTGCTGTGCTGCTGCATGGAAGACAGGAAACGCGCACATCATGTTTTATTGGTGGGATTCACGATCATCACCACAGCTGTTCACGCACAGACAGATGTGCACTGCGTCACAGATTTAGACGTGACATAACCCCCCCCTTCCGACCCCCTCCTCCTCTCCC
Source organism: Periophthalmodon schlosseri (assembly GCA_000787095.1). NCBI lineage: Eukaryota > Metazoa > Chordata > Actinopteri > Gobiiformes > Gobiidae > Periophthalmodon > Periophthalmodon schlosseri. The sequence continues at coordinate 8,904 of KN468796.1, read as the reverse complement.
CTTCTCCCCCACACGCTGCAGCTGCGACGTCTCTTTCTTTCTTTTTCCATCCCTCCCTCCATCTCTGTCTCTCTCTCGGGAAGCACTAGTTGTCTGGAAACAAGCTGACGATGTTTAGCTTCACGCCCCCTCGAGCGAGTCTGGCTGGTGGGCTCCGTGTCACCGACGCCCGCCCCGCAACATCTGTGCTCGCCGACGACCACTGTGCACGAGAGCCGCCGCAATGCACACGATACAGTATGGGAGAAAAGCTAACAGAGAAAGAGGGGGAGAGAAGAGATGGGGAGATAGAGGGAGAGAGGGAGAGACAGTCATCCACTTGATAGACACCCACGCAAGGCACAAAACCAAGAGTCGTGGCCCAGTTGATTACATGGATTATAGCTTGCCTGCATAAGCTAATGTGTTTGCATTCAGTTCTATGGAGGGACGGTAACGGATATTTCTATACTGTATTTTCTCCATTCAAGTTAACGGTGCTGTGTAGTTACTCTGGTGGAGGGTGAGCTGCATGCTTCTCTCCATGGGGATGTGATTATTTAGTCTGGAATGTTCCACAGTATGGCATTAAATGAAATTGTGTCCGTACGTTCGACTATACCTGTTTGTTTAGTTTGGTTCCCCCTGTCCCTCCATCCCTCTCTCTCTCGGGAAGCACTAGTTCTCTGGAAGCAAGCTGACAAACTAAACAAAAAAGAAGGAAAGAAGTAAAAATACATTAATTGAAATTCACATTTTTTCAATTATTCAAAAAACTATTTACTTTGAGCGGGTTTGTCTTTCCACGGATCTGACCTGTATCAGTGCTGCACATACATGCATATATAACTTTAAAATAGCTATCTGTCTGACAAGTAGTTGCAGTTTTAATATTTGCTCGATTTAGTTGATTTCAGCCATTGGATTTCTACTTTACTTCTTTCTTTTCAGTCCTTTGCAAAGTCACTGTTAATCCCCGAGGCTTCATATTAATAGGGTGGATTTGTCATTGACCCTATTTCACAATAATGGCCTGATTTCAACTGATTTTGTTCTATCTTCTATTCTATCTTCAGGGTCATCTTCACCTCATTTACTTTTCTAATGGAGTACATAAAAACACAGCAAGTGCCATTTGGATATAGTGACTGTGAGACAAGTTGGCTGACAACTGGCAACAAAATAATGCAATTCAATTTGATTTACAAGAATCTTGCAATTTCATTTCAATTTTAAAATACATTTCGAAACTGCGCACCCACTCGGACAGGTTAAAACTGAAAGTTTGGATATTCTAATTACTAGAAATTACCATAGTCAATATCAAGTCCCTTTTTGTGTCCTCCAAAGATGGTAAACGGTCACATCAAAGCACTTTACATCATGGAACCACTCACCAATTCACACACACATTCATACTCCAGTGTACGCAGACACTGGGGGTGAGGTGGGTTAAGTGTCTTGCCCAAGGACACAATGACAGTATTCATTTATACGAGCTAGCAAACTGTGGGTCCGTGGATTTGATGATGTTTATGTCAAGAGCAGGTATTGGAACCACCAACCTTCGGATTAGTGGACAAACACTCTATAACTGAGCTACTGTTGCCCCTAACTACTGTTGCTAGGGGCGATATACAGATTGATATATACAGATACTGTCTACCTATTGTATAGATTGAAATAGCTTATCAATATTTTGTGCATTACACTAAGAAATGTTGCTTTGAATAATGATAGTAATTACAATGTGGACTGTAAACTACGTTTTAATAAAGACACACTATGTAACTTTTCTGGTGAGGGGTCTGTCATCTGCCAGTATGCATGGAGATGTCATTTGCATTGCCTGTAATAATGTTGCCCAGTATGGCTGATCTTTCGAAATAGAATGTATCAAAATGAATTCATGGTTTAACTTGTAATAAACCTTTGTGAAAATGAGCAGTGGTGGAAGAAGTACTTGATTTTGTTACTTAAAAGTACAGATACAGGAGCAAAAAAAAACAAAAAAAACCTCAAGTATAAATAAAAGTATCACATGAAAAAATCTACTTAAGTAAAAGTATTAAAGTACCTGTTTTAAAGTGTATTAAAGACTAAAAAGTAAAAGTATTTCACACATATTTTGAGGTTTTATAAGGCTTCAGAGGTAGTGATTTTGATAAAGATTTGTGTTGAATTTTGTTCAACAAAAACAACTGAATCAATAGTTTGTTTTTTTTCCCTGGCTATTTTTATTTTTTGTATATTTTGTTGTTGCTCAAACTATGAACATGTTAACAATAAACCCCTCAGCCTTTTCAGCGGGTCTCACAGAATAATGAAAAATACTTGTGTGAGAGTAAGTGCAGATACCTTCTCTCAAATGTAGTGAAGTAAAAGTAAAAAGTATCCACCTTAAACTGTCCTTAATTAAAGTACAGATACCTTTTTTACAGTACAGTACTTTACTACTACTGAAAATGATGCATGGGTTTATATAAAGGCATGTGGACTGGATAAATGCTATAGCTCAGACAATGCACAGGAGCATTGAAATATGGAAGTACAATAATATCTTCTCCTGGGGTCAAGAAACTGCGTTAAAGAGTAAATGAACAGTCTGAGGCGGCCAATGGTTTTGCTGCTGCGGTGCATATGGGTCAGTACGTTTGTAGCATGTAACTGCAGGATGACGAAGGGAGGGAGTGCATTTGTATGGAAAGCTTGGTGTTTCTAATTTTGCTTCCTGGTTGGACACAGACAGTAGATTTGATGTATGCAGCTATGATAAGACTAAGAAAAATAAAAGACAACACCTTTAACTGTCAAAAAAAATGCCTTTCTTGTGAGTAAATTGTCCCTGCACTTGGTTTGGAAGCATTGTTTTAAAACTCCTAGCTACTTCCTGTATTTTTCTACTTTTCTTCTCAACTTTTTTCCACAAACTGACAAATGATAAATACTGATAAATACTTACCACAGGTACTATGCCATCGAGTCACATCATAATAATAAAAAAACATGAAAACCTGTTATATAAGTCTTCCTGGTTGTATTAACACCATGCCGAAATGTGCTAACATGCTCTCCCAGCGGTGCAGTTAATTAGCGTTAGCAAGATACACATTACTGTAGTTGCTGAACTCTTGTTACATGGCACTATTTCTTCTGCATGTGTTAAAATCATAAACATTGAATGCGTTCATCAAATATACATTACAGCTTGTTTTAAATATAGAAACACCCATATACCGTACAATCCTATACTTAAAAAAAGAAAAACGCAAACATGAGGAATTCATCAAAGAAAGTGGTGGGTGATTTAAGCAGTTATCGTGGCTCTGTGCATTAATTGGCCCAAATGAGAAGTGGGCAAAGCACTGTATGTTTAATAATGCAATACGTACAAATACTGTAGGAAACATATAGGAACTGTGCTGCAGTGTAGAAGCCATTTACACAACTCGTACATTAAACATGCATGAATGCTAAACAAAGGGCACAACATGCATAAAACAAACGCTTTATTAGTAAGTACAGTCAGTGTACAGTAAATAAAGAAGGGCTTCAAGTGGGTTTCAGCAGAGTGACAAATTAGGACTGCTGCCATGGCAATAAAAAAACAGTATTGTATCCTTAGAATGGTCCTCTATTAGAAAAGTCCTCCATACCAGGAAAAGTCACATATATGGTTATTTGTCAAAACATATGGAGGACCAAAAATGACATAAATGTAAATAAATATAACAATAAATGTTGGAATGTATTAAGAAAATGTTTTTTTTTGTTGTTTTTTTCCCATATAAGCAATACGTTTATAAGTAATATTCACAACTTTCAGAGACCAGAGTGGAGTTTTGCCATCACGTTAACGGTCACAACAACTAACATGCAAACCGTACACTTCCTGATTCTCGGACAAGAAAGCACTTTATAATTAGACGCAGACAGTACACAGCAGACTTTTGTATTTACCTCAAGAGCTGCCAGTCAAACATGGGAGAAAAAAAAGGGTACAGGTGCGGAAATGACTTTTTGATTTCATAAAGCTAGTGACATGATAGAGGAATGGCAATCTACTACACAATATGAAAGAAAGGATTTAGGAATAGTGATGTTTCTTCCCATAATAATCGTAACACTAAAATGTGATATCATCGTGACATCCCTAGAATATTTCTCTATTTACAACCTGATTTGAAAAATGAAGTTATGAACCTATCCAACATGCCAGTACAGTCTCTTCCCTCCTCTTGCACAGGGAGCGTTTGGCACGGCTCGGCACACTTCTGAACAGTAATACCCCATAAGCCCAGGGAGGTAGTAGCGTTGTCTGCTGGTGGCAATGTGACTGCATGGCTCCTGAGCTGCTATTAAAGCGTGAATTAGAAAAAAAATACAACTTCTAAGAGCCACCGGCAAGCTGTAAAAAATGAATTTCCACAATATTAGAAGGTTGGTTTGGGTTTGAATAATGATTGCTGAAAGAGGTTGAAACAAAATGGTAAAAAAACATAATGTAATTGATTGCAATGCTTTTCCTGTTATTGCTATTCAAATCCTTATGAATACAAATTATAGTGAGTGGCATGCTTTGCCCAAGGACACAGGTAGCGGGAGCTTTGTTGTTGTAGAAATGGTGCTACATAATAAAAATTGGACACCACAAAATTGTTTTGTTTTTTTTGTTTTTTTTGCAAATCCACACATATTTACTGTATAACCTGCTGAAAAGGAGCAATGCATAACTTTTCTGGTGGAGCGTCCCTTACCTGCTTGTTTCCATGGAGATGTTAAGAAAGTTCCACATTACGGCATTAGACTTATCTCTCTAGCTTTTCTTCAGTTACATAGGTTTCATAGCAAAATATACCTTGAAAAACATGATTCTTGCTGTGATCAAAATACAGATTCATCCTTGCAACATGGTGGCATCAGCCGCTTATCTCTGCAGAGATAGACAAGTTTAATACCATACCGTGGAATATTTCGGGCAGAGCAATTCAATTTCCATGGAGAAAAGCAGAAAAGTTGCATAGTGCATCTTTAAGCGTGTGATTCCGAGCTCTGATTAAAAAACACATTTTATGCAGTATTTGTAATGTTATTGGTCTTTAAACATGCTCTGGACCACCTTTGCTTTGGCATCTCATGTTTTAGAGCTTAAAATAATGAACACACATAAAACAATATATTCTTTTCCAGCTTGGATGCTCCCTATACTGGGATTTAGTGTAGCGCTCCCTCTACTGGCAGCAGTGGGAATGACCATGGGGCAAAACAAATGTAGCCTAATTGAGGAACATGCCCTAAAATATTGATGTAAGCACACAGCACGGACAGAGTTATAACATGGTCAAAAGCTCAAAAAAGTCAATTTTGCATAATAATATCCTCTAAACTACATTCATGGTCAGGAGTAACTGGCTGGAGTACTTGTTTCCACAGCATGTTTTAGACTGAAGGGAGGGACATGTGCTAAGAGACCAAACTGGATACATTACTTAGAGATTCAAAGATGTTTTAAAAGTATTATCTCTATTTTCTGCGTAAATATAAGCTGAAATGGGATCAGAAACGGCATACTGCAATTACTGAAAACGCTTCTCCACGTCTAGTACCCACAAGAAGCCTATGATTACAGCCCATTCACTGGCAGTTGAAAGCAGAAAGCATAGAGAGGGATCCGATGGAAGAAATGGTATTGGGAAAAACAACAAAGGTACATCATGGTGGAATCATACAAGCAACACAAAAGAATAGATTTGCCCTGAGAGTACTTAAGATTTGAAGAACACATATGTAAGTATAAAACTATAACATACATAGATGTTTATTTTACATTTTGTTAAAAAAAAAGGCCCATCGACTTCAAAACTGCAGAACTGATAGGCTTCAACCAATCATAGTGGCATTCACCGTAGCAACAGAAGGTTTTCCATTTACTTGTTTTTAAGATTGAAAAATGGCTTTGAACCCATTTTGAACCCTACACAGGCCCGGCATGATAATTACAATATCAACTTATCGTTCGATATATGAAAACTGGAACAATATTTTTTAGATGTCTGTGTAATCACTCAGTCGTCCAGGTATGATCCATAGCAAAAAAAACATTTAAAATCTGTCAACTGGACAAAAATTTGTAGGAGTGAAGATGTTTCGCTGCTCATCCAAGCAGCTTCTTCAGTTCAGGTCAAATTACTGGTGAACACTGTCTTATATCTATCTGAACAGAGGAGCTAGCTTCAGTGTAGCTCTTCCCTCTTTCTTTTAATATTTTTTGGGGTCAATATTTATCGTGTGTACATTTTTTTTTGCACTACTGGGACATTTTTGGTTATTTTTTGGCTGCACAATAATATTTAAGCTGTAAAAGTTTGAATTAATGACTTCTATGACTCATTACAGATGCAGACTAACTACGTAAGTGTTTCATTCTGCTGTTTATCTATTTATTTATTTATTGTACATTTAGAATATTTTTTGTGGTTTAAATCTGGTCTTGGGTTTTTGTGTCAGTGACACAAATGCAAAATTGCAATATTATCGTTTATCGTCTATATTTACTTAAGCAATATATCACACTTCAAAAACCCGACATATATGACCCAGAGTCTGAGTGTTTTGAATAATTTAATTTGAGTTCATTTAGCTTTTTTATACAGGGAGAGCCCAATGAGACTCTTTTTCGTGAGCGCCCCCTTTAGACAACAAACAATGATAACAATTGTATAGGTTCATTTAAAACATTAAAAACAGGTGCAATTGTGATCAGAAGTGTCTATTACAAGATTATTAAAGTGCATTAGTGGCGCCAATGTATCCAGTTCTGCATGTTCTTGAAATGTATTTCATTTTTGGGAAGCAAAATAACCAAAAGCTTTTTTTTTTCCCATTTCAGTTCTAGTGCGGCCAGTTTTTAGACGTAGACAATTATGAGATCTTGTATTAAAAGTTCATGTATCAAAGTTCAACAAACTGTTACATAATTCTGAGATAATCGCAAGTAAGAGCAGAGCAGAGGGCGGAGATAGGGGGTAGGTGAAAACAAAAATGTTCTGAGCACTCAAGCCTCGAATGCAGGACAATGCAGGGTTACTCAAACATTCTTGAATCAACCAAAATAAAATTCTGCTTAAGCTAATAATGCTATACCATTAAAAGCTGATAAAAGTTGATTTTGCATATGTGCCCTTTAAGATAGAGACAGTGGTTTGTTTTTGAATAAAGCTCCTTCAAACATTTTTTTTACATTTTTATATTATTGGCATTTCAATTTGCCAAATCATTCACGAAACACTGACTCATTCTTAACTTCACCATTTGAACAATTTCCAAAACTTGAAGGTCGACAAACAAAAGTACTGTCACCATATTACGATTGGCACTTTGTCACCTTCAGTCACTGCGGCCTAAATTGAACTGGGAACTTTTGATTTCATTTTTTAAATTTCATCCTTCCCCAGACAGATGTTAGCATTTACATATTTGGCTGTCTTCGCTGTCAACTGTCTCCTGGCTGTGAAGAAGTCATAATTTCCAAATGGTGCGACAAAGCTGACAGCATTCCTAATGAGAGGCGCTGTACCTCGTAACACGGTGGACACTGGCTGAATGTCAATGCCGCCGACCCTTTGTTCTGACGGGGTTCTGCTCTGTGGATTTGACTTTTCTTAGACCAATCAATCCATACAATGTTTATGCATCTGCTGTGATCAAATGCTCTTTTGTGTGGTGGAGGTATTGATTGGAGTGGATATTGTGTTTCTCAGGATCCCTTCTTTAGTCATATTGATCCTCGTACTTTGTCGGGGGAGAAGAGAAAACAAGAAAAAAGTACTTTTTTGTTAACCAACGGAAATGAAAAGCTTTTGTGTCTTGATACTAAGCTTATAAGGGCGCTTGGTGTTTCAAGTGTGCGGATATAGGCAACAGCAGAATATCCTATAGACTTAGACTAAAGATGGACAGTGTAACTTTTCTGGTGAAGGTTCTGCTAGATAAACCTGCTTGTCTCCATGGAGATGTCATTGTTTTGCTTGGAATGTTCACCAGTATGGCATTAATGGCAATAAACTCATCCATCATTGATAGAAGCAGGTGATGCCACCAGGTCAAGCTACAGATCCAATCTGTGGAGAGGCAATTAAAAACATTTGTAATTAACACTCCTTCTAATAATAATACTAAATACTAAAATCATCTCCATACTCAGTGTTGTTAAGCTACTATTGTAGCCACAGTTGCCCTGAGACAGACTGATGGAAGCAGGGCTGCCAATCTATGTCACTGACACCTCCGACCACCACCAATCACTCTAGGCAAGGTGGGTGAAGTGTCTTGCCAAATGGTCCAAGCAGGAATTGGCCGTCCGACCTTCAGGTTGGGGGATCACTGCTCTAACCACTGAGGTTAGTTTCATGCCATACTGTGGAGCATTCCAGGCAAAGCAATAACATTACGATGCAGAATGCAGGTGGTATACCCTCCACCAAAAATGTTACATGGAGAATATTTAAGTAAAATTAGCCAAAATAGTCGGTAGCCCTATATACTTACTTACTTTACTTTGAGCTTATTAAATTGAGCAAAGAAAATAATCAATAGGATCATGTGTTACCAAATAGCTGGCTTGGGTTTTCCTTTTATCTCTCATTGTAAATTGTTTGAATTCTACTCTGTGGGAAGTTTGTTGGTGAAAAAAAAAATGATAGAGAATATAGTTTCTGAAACCCAAAATGAACAAGTTTGCACTTCCATAATTCAAGCTGAAAAAAAAACTCTTTAAAATATGCATAACCAGAAGTCCTAAAAGTGATTAGCACAAGCCCAGAGTTATGCCTTTGACAATTTGAGCGAATCCACTGAACCGGCGGGGAGCTAATATGGGTTAATTAATTCTGGCCTGGGTGAGCTGAGAGGGGCCGGGGCGGGTGA